>AYEL01022423.1:0-99671 GCA_000484575.1 Olivierus martensii
TTTTTGAACGGATTATGCATTTCCAGTGTATTTTTGATAGTGATAATGATTGCTTTTTTCTTTGCTCTCTAATATATCTTCAATGCTTTTATGTTTAAATAATTATTTTTTTTTTGAAGAATCACTTATTAAATTTAGCAAATATATGATCTAGTCAAATATGTGATTCTTAATCTATTTTGCTAACGACTTTCCTTCTGACTAACCTATTTGATTGTCTCTTTCATTGTCATTATTAGTGAAAAAAACATTTCACATGGTCCACTAGAGAGTCACATGGCCCCAAGTTAAGAACCACTGATCTAGTCAATGGAATAATTATTTTATTCATTATATATGCATTTAAGAACATTATTCATCATAGTGCAATACAATGTCATCATAAACTAATAAAAGCAAAGACCAAACACAATGTAGATGCTGTTAGCATTTATAACAATGGCCTTATATTCACAGCCTATGACAACTTTTTCAACCTGTATCACATTATAATTACAAAAGCATATAGAAGTAAAAAAAAATCCAATCATTTTTCATGAAATATTTGAAAATAATATTGTTGAATATAAGTTAAAGGTTAACTGGTTGCATAACAACAACACAACTGACATGATGTGTAGCAAATTCAGACTCATGTTTAAAAGTGGCAATATCTTAATTTCAGTATGTCCTATTCATTTCTGACACAATTCTTTTAATTCCTATGAATCTCTCTCTCAAACTTTGTGGTAATTATTCTTTGTTTATTCCTTAATTTTGTGTTTTTAATTATATAATTTGATATTGCATATAAACAAATTTAAACAACTTTTTATAAATCCTTATTCAAACAATTTATCATAAAGACCTTCACTGACTAGATTTAATTAACAACATTCTTATTCCAATAAAAATTTCAGTGTCACGTGTCTGAGAAGGGGAGGTGTCAGATGACTTACTGACATCATTCTAAATGTCAACAAAAACATTCTTCTGTTAAATGCTTTGTTTAGGGAGTTATTTCTTTAAAATTGTTATTCCTAATGGCTTTGTTTTTTACTTATATTCTACTTAAAATCATAATGTTTATGAATATGAGATTTTAAGTTAGAAATTGTAACCTATCCATTCCTAATTTTTTACGATATGATATGTAAATTAAGCTTTGTTCTGAAAATGGGGTTAAGCTAACACTGCTCCTCACTAGTTGATCAGAGTTTGTTAATTCTGCTCCATTCAAAAGCAAAACTTGATCAGAATTAAAGACTTGACTAGAATTAACTTTGATAGGATGAATGTAATATAACAGTGTGCATTAGTTTATGAATGCATTTCCTACTCACGTCAAAAATTCAAAAAATCGAAAATATAATTTTAACATATTTTATTTTTGTACCGATGTATTTACCAAATTACCAGATTCATTATTTTATTAATTAACAATATCATCAGTACAATAATACACTTCTTAAACTTAAATCATAAAAATCATCCCATATCAAGCTGGAGCTGGAAAATTTGGATAGTAAAACACTGTTGGAAGAGATTGGCATAGACTTAAACTGATTTGATGTGTTTTGAATTTGATTTTGAACAATGTACTAAAACAGATAGCTGATTTCATGTGCAAATTTTAAAAAATAAAACACTTCTACCTTAAAATATAATTGATTTTAAAATCTGGAACTTTTTATAGGATATTTACTGAATATGGAACAATTATTAAAAAGTGATACTATCACAAAGGGCCATGCCATCCATAAGAGCAAGACAGGAATTAAATAAGATGGCCCAAATAGTCTAAATTCACAGTGAAGTTTTGAAATTTTACAAAATTTTGAAATAAACTGTTTAAAGTTTTTAACAAAAATATTTGCAATGTAAACAAGGTCAATCAGAAAATTTTTAAATTTTCATTGAATTTCAGAAATATAAATATGATAATGTACTTTGTACCTTTTTAAATAATAAATGCATTATTTATAAAGTTTATATTTGCACGAGGGTGTACATAAGACTTGGTCCCTGAAAATAGTCACTGAGATGATCCCATCATAACATGGTACATTCATGTTTCACCTATTAGATACTATCAAGAACAAATGTGGACATACTCAAGTAATGGTTAGTGGAGGATATTAATGATAAATCTGCTGACTGAACTTTCAATTGAATATACAAAAATTTATTATTATATGATAATGACAATCCTATAAACTATAAAAATAAAGATTTTTGAACTTTATTCAGGGCTCGACAAACCCGGTAGCCAAGTAGCCAATTGCTACCAGAATTTCCATTTTGGCTACCACTTACAAATAGTGGTAGCTATTTGGCCACCGGCTAATGCAAACAGCTGATTCTAGGGACCCCGATATTGTAAAGAAGGCCGTAATCCTAATTATATTTAAAATCTGAACCTTTAGGAAAATTTCTTCGCACTGTATGCTTTAAATTTATTACAATATTGTTTATGTTTTTATTATGATAGCCGAGCGTCTGAATGAATCGCTTTGTTTACATTTCGATCCCGACTGCCATGTTTTCTCCAAACTCTCTCTTATGATCAACATCCGATAAGCTCAGCTCCTAGGAAGCAGGTGAAAACCTTTCTGCATTAGACTGTACATGGACCTTGATCCAAGGATGATATAGTAGGGAATGGAAACTCCGCCTACTTTTCGACACCAGATCCGCTGTAGTTAACAACCGTAGCAGAACTTTGGCGGTACAACTCCCTTGATGACGTGACGAAAATTTTCCCGAAGTTCCTTGCTGGTTCTTGTATGGAAGTAGCTGCCATTTTGATTTTTTGACACAACGCCCTTTGCTTTTTAAAAATTTCGAATTTTTAGAAAATGCCAACTAACGCAAGATATTGTGCTGTGAAAAACTGTCATAATAAAACAACGGATCATCTTGTGTCTTTTTTCCGATTTCCAAAAGATAAATCAAGGTAAGTTAACTGTTGATTGCCTATTTGAATTCAACGGGTTTAAGGTTTAACAAATTTGGGTATTTGTTATTGTAATATTTTATTACGGATGTCATACTTGGTTGAAATGTATTAATCGACTTGGGCAGCCATTCTCGTGGTCCTTGTACCGCGCGGTAGTTATCTTGGGGGCGGAGCGTAACAGGATACCTTAATGCACATGAAAAGTGGTATTCTCGTAGTCCTACCGCGATGACGTTGAACGGTTGGATTATGACGTCAGTGTTGTAAATCTACCTCAGCTACATAGCTGCTGCAAACTAAAACAAAGATGGATGCCTTCGATTTATTTTTGCTGTTTAAAGCCGAAAACAGAGCATTTCAACGAGAAAGAGTATTTCGTGACATATTCGTAGAAGAGTTTGCATTGAAAGATGCAATGGAGTTCTGAAATCAAGATGGAGGTGCCTTCATTCTTCTGGTGGCAATCTGCAGTATGCTCCAGGAAAAGTATGTAGAATTACAGTTGCGTATGTAATTCTACATAATTTATGTATCAAAGAAAATATACCATCCATTATAGCTGATGATCTTATTTTTGGTAAGTGTTATACTTTTTCAAGAATATAATTTTTATTTATCATTGGATAATATAATTTTATAGTAAATATATAGTAATGCAGTATTCTTTAATTATACTTTTCACACTACTATTAATCTTTTAACAGATGACATGGATCAAGATGATTTATTGAAGGAATTAACAAGGGAAGCAAATATATTCAGACAAGAACTAATTAAATTTGTGTAATTAAATACAATCAAATGGGAAACTAGTGAAATAACTAGTACCACTTTTTATTAAAAAGTCAATAAAATTTAATTATATAGTATGATGTACTGTACATTAAAATTATGTAATAGTTCTCAGTTTAATTAAGAATTATAAATAAAAGTTTTTTGTTGAATTTCATTTTTAATTTTCTTTAAATGGAAAAAATATAATAATACTGATTACAAAACCAAACTATAATTTTAATAATTTAACACTCAGACACTGGTAAAATATAGCAATTATGATTTTAATTATTACACTTTTTTTCTTTAATTTGTAATTTTCTTTCCTCTATTTCTAACTGCCTCTTTTTTATTATAACATTTCTTGAATACCCCTCTCTTCTTCTTCTGTTTTAGGTAAGTCTAAATTAAATTAAAGAAAAATTATTTAATTGGTGATATTTTGGAATTTTGATTTATATAAATATATAGATAATGAACTAACTATTTATTGAAAACACATTAATTTTCTGTTTGAAATTTCACTCAGAGGAGCATTTAATGGACATTCCAAATCAAAACTTCTTATTGCTGATGAGGGCTGTATTGTATCTTCATTTGTTGGAGTGAAAGATATATTTTCTCTGAAATAGATTGACATACATCATCATGTTTTATAAATGAAATTTTGATATAGGACTACAAAATGAATATACTAGTATACTAAATTATAATTTTAAAACTGGAAAATTTAATAAAAACTGGTATATTAAATCTTAAAAAATTTATTTTAAAAATGATTTCTTAAGATTACTGTAAAGTTTATTGATTAAAAATATGAAATTAATATTTTGCCTATGAAGATCATCATGTTTTATAAATGAAATTTTGATATAGGACTACAAAATGAATATACTAGTATACTAAATTATAATTTTAAAACTGGAAAATTTAATAAAAACTGGTATATTAAATCTTAAGAAATCATTTTTAAAATAAATTTTTTAAGATTACTGTAAAGTTTATTGATTAAAAATATGAAATTAATATTTTGCCTATGAAGCAATTTTTAATATTTTATGGCGAGGAGAACGTTTTCGAGAGAATTTGAAAATTTGAGAGAGAAGTTTAGTTAACATCATAATATTTAAAAAAAATTCTATAGATCAAAAACTTTACTACTTACGACTGAGTTGGACTGGATTCCACTTGTTTCACAATTGGAGAACAAATTCCAATCTCCATTGCTTCTAATCCTTCCACTGCAACCATACCTATATCTGATAAAATTTTCTGCTCTATTGTGTTTAAATTGCATTCTAAACTTCCACCACCAGTTTTTCTTATTTCTTTATTAATTTTTTACGCTTTGGACTTAACTCGTGTCTTCAAATCTCTCCACTTATCGCGTATTTCTTTTCCTGTGCGTTGATTGTAGCCAACTGCATTGACCGCATTTGCTACTCGTTCCCATTCGATCCTCTGATTAGCTGGAGATTTGATAGTAGATCCAAAAATTCCAGTTGCCAGTTCTTCGTTTTTTCCTATCTCTGAAACTAATACTTCTATTTCATATGTCGAAAAGTTTGGGCGACGTTGCATTTGCTTTCGCTTTCAGCCATCTTTGTTTCTTGAATAAAACTAAAGGCGCATTCGGCATGGATGCACGAAATACACTGAAGAATTACATGTGACGTCATATCACACTGCCAGTTCGTGCACCGAGTTTATCTGATGACGAACAGACGATGTCGTAGTGAAAATGGCGGATCGCGAAGTGGTTTTACGAACTAGTTCAACAATTTTTGTAAATTCTATAAAACTTTCTGTAGAAAATGAAGTCAGCAGCGACGATGAAACAATTTTATTAGAAATGCTATTTAAACATCATCATAAAAAAAGAGATTGTGAGTTTGTGGTTATTATGAAAATATTATTCCACGTTTTCCTGATGATACTTTTAGGTAAGCATTTTTTAAATTTAATAATAAAAAGTAGTTTTAAATACAGTATAACTAATCAGATTCGTAGTGTATTTGTTTTATGCAATATTTTATTAAAATTACTTTTGATATCTAATTTAAATATTCTTTTTAAAGTATTTACTTTACTTGTTACATGACAAAAGTATGCCGGAATTTTAGCTTTCTAAGGAAAATAATAATCTATAGGAAAAAAATATATATTTTAAACGATTAAATCATAAATTAAGAGCTATAATCACACTTGATCATAGCTCTTAATTTATTGCTGAAGCAACAGATAAAGTAAATACTGTACATACTTATGTTTTGTTTATGAATTTTTAATTAAAAATTAACTTTTTGAATTCCAATAGAAAACATTTTCGATTATAAAAATCATCATTTGAATGTGTGTTAAACATGATCGGACCAAAAATCATTAATACAGGTGCAGGGCAGCAATCCATTTCTGCTGGAAAACAAATATTGATGGTGACACAATTATTAGGTACAGTCGGTTCCATAAAGTTTTGTACCTAAGCGGAAGGTGTTCGGCTTCCTTCCAATAGTTCAAAGCAATGTGATTCATCAGTTCAGGCAAATCATTCGAACTCTACGAGTATCGGATGATTCCATTAACTGTTGTCGTAGCAACGGGGGTAGGTAATTTTAATTGCACGTGTTAATTTTTTTGTCTGCAAGATGACTTTGGATGTTCTGTAGGGAATTTTTGTTTTATTAATAATGAACTAATCTATTTTGTTATTAATGAAACAAAAATGGTGCATATTATCACTAATATTACATGCGCAATCAAGAGATAAGTTGTTATACCACTCGCTATTGAATAAAACAAGAGTGACAAAGAGGTGTATCAAAGTCATAATCCTGAAACATACGTTTTCGGTGTATTTGAAGTTTATGTTATTTACGGTAATAATGCCAAAAGCTGTAGATAATAGCTAATTATATACTTGAAGAGTATCTACATATGGAAATTATTTTCATGTAGTTTACACCATTTACAGAAAACATTCTGGTTTCTAATAATGGCATTTTATTTTGGTTTAGTCTGAACAATCTCACAGTTGGGTAACTGTGGGCTATGAGTTAAACATCAATTGTAATATATTTATTTCTGCACATTTGAAGTTCATAGCAATTTTGAATTATATTTGGGTTTATTTGGATCATATTTTACCTAGCTAGGAAATTTCGGTAACCTTATAATACAGTAGAAAGATATTAAGCTTCTTGTTCATTATTAATGGAAAATTTGGTTTATGATTGTTAATAATATGAATAATATATATTGTATTCATACTATTAATGAAGATCAAATGTTTAATAGAACAAAATTACTTTATTATATCACTAAATTTTCTCACCAGTTAACTTAATCATCATCAGAAAATAACAAATTGGAATGCCTGATTTGATCAATAATTTTATTCATACTTTCTATTATTTTCTGTAAAAATGCAGTTTCTTATATTTTTAACAATAAATACGATTTAAATTGAAAATTTTAAAATCCTTATAATGTAATGAACTACATATATCTGAAAGTGATATCCATTAAATATATAATAAAAATTCAAGGCTTATATAAATTATAATATTAGAGTAAATAGTACCGGTAACTTTAAAAATGAAATTACTTAATGCTATTAGAAATGATAATAAAATTATATTTTGCTTTTTTTCTTAAATATAGTAAATAAACTAGCACGAATTAGTTATAATCCTTCTCGTTCAAACTTAGGCAAACTACAACGTTTTCACTAAAACACGTGACTACGACGTCACGTGAATTTTGTCCATTGTAGAACACAGCGTAGCTAGATAATACTAGCTTATCGGATAAAAGGGTGGATAAAGAGACCAATACTCGATAGTAATTCTTAAAAAAATGCTGATAGCTAATGACGCAGTTATATGGAATTTCTTAAATGCTTTTATGTTTTGTTTTTCCGAAAGATGTTTAAACCTATCAATATTAGAAAATATTAAAAGATTTTAGCAAATACCGGAGTTTAATAAATGTAAAAAAGAAATTATTATGTAGTATCTAGTTTATTCAAACTTAAAATATAAAATAAAGCGAAGTCAGAAAATTTATTTTTAAAATTTTAAAGCATCTTTTAGAACCTCAGATGAACACATCACCATATTGCACATTTGTCTGGAAAATGTTTAAACCGTTTATATTTTAATTGCATTGTTTAAAATTTAAACACAAACTAATATGTTGACCAAAAAAAAAAAAATAATGTTTCTCCAAACAAGATTCGAACTCGGCTCCTCGGAACAGTAGGCAGACGCTCTACCGATGCTGCTATCAGTCTCTATCGCTTATTCTTGTCAGTTTAGAGCACGTGACGAGCACATCCCGCACGTATACTTCCCTCCCTATTCTCAGTCACAACAGACAAGTCCATTTGAAACTGTCTTGAATCTCGGTACAAGTACCTGACTTTACAATTGATCAACTTCCGGTGAGCTTAGCCCCTACCAGATAGGAACAAAACTTTATGGAACCGACTGTACACCAGAAACATATAGGTAAGTTTTCATTTAAATTAATAATGCAATTTATTTTGAAATGATCATTCTATTTACGAATTTTAAAAAATTAATATGGTCGAGGGGGGTTAAACGAGACAGTAGGTAAATAGAGAAATATTAAGAAATGTTAATTTTTTAAATAATAAAAACAATTTTTTTTATGTTTTGTCATCTGTAGACACTAGAGGGTCTGAAGTTTTATTTCGAATGTGTTAGAGAAGCGTTCGGTAAGTTGCAAATTAAATATTTTATTTTTAAGAAAATTTAGTTAAAATATTTAGCAAAAAACTGCTGTTGTAATTTAGTGATGTGATTAAATTGTAATTTTTTTAATTAAAAAACTAATTTAATTAAAAATTCTTCTCAATTAGCAATTCCTCTTTATTTAAGTAAAGAAGATTTATTCTCTTTTAATTATTAAATAGCCAAATTTTATTGTTAACTAATGCATCCTCATATAAAATTCTGTGAGAATAAAAAAGATTTAATTTTGTTAGTTGTAGCAAATTTAGAAATGTTATTTAATCAATTTCAGATTCAGAATAATAGCAACAATTATAACAAATTTAAATTTGTACAATTTATTCGAAGTAGAATTTCTAATAAAATTACTTGTATAATATTAGAGAAACTTTAAATTTTGTTACAAGATGAGATTTCTTGTTTTCTGATTTGACAAGATTTACTTTTCTGTTGATTTTAAGTAATCGTACTGCTATATAAATATTGAAATAATTTCTTTTATCAAACTCGATAAAGCTTTCCGGTTTTTGTGTAGCGTTTAACAATATTTCTTTAACGTCTTTTTATATTTTTGTATGTTACTTAAGATTTCTTTTCAATAAAATCTGCAATTTAAATATATATATATATTTTTTTATTTTTTCTTAAATGGAACAATGATTTTTAGTAAGAAGAATATTTACGGTTTATAAGAAGTTTAAACTTTATTTCTCGGTCAAAAATTAAACTAAGAAATATTTTCGTCTGTGAAAGGCCTAAAAACATATTTTATTTTTAAAATCATAAGTGAACTTTAAGCCCTTCCATTCAGGAAATAAAAAAGATTAAATTTGGTTTGTATCGCAGATGAACTGTTATCCGTTTCCAGGAGATGATCTTTCAGTCTTTACAAAAAATCATCTGAAGGATTGAAAGATCATCTCTAAGAAATTGATATCATCTGCCTATATTTTGCTATTAAATGGGATAGTCATATCATTTTCTGGACAAAACGAGTGAATCTATTTCATCAATGTAACAAAAGATCACCAAATTTACGAACAGTTTACTAAACTGCTTGAAAATCATCTTCATCGCAACTACATAATCGATTACATCTAGAATTAATTTACATTTAAAAACGAATTTGTTTAAACAAAATAATAATTAAGTATAAATTATATAAATTACTGAATTTTGAATACATTCATTTTTGTTATAAATATGCGTAAAAAATATTGATTAAAAGCAGAATTAATTGCTTTTCGTTAAACAAAAAAAAAATGCTGGAAATATTAAGAAGTCAAATATTATTTATAAAAATTAATGGTACTATAATAATCTAGCCTTAATAAAGAATTTAAATATTACATACCTATTTACTATAAATAAATAATATCATTATAAGCAGTCATACAGAGAATAGTTAAAATCCTGAGCATTACCATTAATCTGGATTGTAGTTAAATATTTAAAGAATTTTAGAATATGTAACCGGAAAGATTCGAGAAAAGTAGTTTAATAATAAATAGATATGAACAAATCTTATTTGTTAATATATTTTTTAAAATTCAAAAATATTTAAACACGAAACGAGAATAATTTTTATGTAACAAAAATAGAAATCTTACAATTCATAGAGATTTGAAATGTTTATTTTCTTAAATGTCTAGTAGAGAATTAAACAGAATTTTCTACTTTTTAATATTAGACTTAATCAATGATCTATATTAGTGGTGCGCAATCTTTTTTCACTTGCGACCCCGTACTCAGACTGAAATTTTACACGACCCATTATTTCTGGTTGTTATTATCCTATTATAAGCCATATAAGGATAGTAATAATAAAAGACGTTTTACCCCATACAAATTCATATATTATACCACATACAAATTCATGAAATATACTATAAAGTATATCCTCCTCATTTCTGAGAAAAATTTTGTAATGCATAATACAAATTTTCATTGTTACTCATATTGTTAAGAGTTCTAAAATTAAAAAATTTCTTTCAATTTCTGTTTTTTGTTTGTTGCACAACAAAACAAAAGAATTGAAAAATATTAAATAGATTAGACATAAAAATTTAAAATGTGTGTTCCCTCTAGGGAATTCCAGGACTGAGGAGGATAATTCAGTACATATGATTTGATATAAGATTTTTGAAAAACTACATATTAACAAAAAAAAATTATAATACATTAAACAGAAAAGTGGTCAGACACACAATAATGAGTTGAGCAATTTTCATGTATTTTTTAAATTAATTTTTTTAATTCAATTAAAAATTTATTACCCAACGAGAATTTCTCAAAATTTTCACGATCCCAACAATTTTTCTGCGACATCTTGAGGGGTCGCGACCCACGGTTTGCGCACTACAGATCTAGAAATATATCATTTCAATAATAAGTCATTGAAATACAGTATGATATTATTCCGTTCATTCATTATCACTTAAACGTGAAGCATAAAATTACTATGTTAAGATGGATGTTTAAAGAGAGTTTTAAAAATGTTATATTAAATTTTTTAAATGGGAAAACAGAGGATAATTTATTGAATATAATTGCTTTTTTCGGATATTTTTAGAATAAGATTTTTTATTTCATCAAAAATTTAACGATTATATTAAAATCTATTATTATTCGAATAATATTATTATTCGAATAATATTATTATTCGAATAATAATATTATTCGAATAATATTAATTAAAACAATCTATTATTAAAACAATCTATTATTATTCGAATTCATTAAATATACGCCAAAAAATAGTTAAACTCGCAATAAAAACAAATTATTAATTCATCAGTTATAGTAATTTATTGTTATTAATTAATTACTCAGCAGTAATTAACTGAATATTATTTTAGACTTCCCTTTATTTAATATGTTACTAATTATCAATTAATAATACAACATTTAAATGGAAATGCTTCCGAAAATTGATCTTTCACAGTTTCAAGCTCTAAAACTAAAAATGTTTACTGATTATTCTCTAAATAATAGTTATTGATTAATTTCTAACAGTTTATACAAATAATATTTTAATTATTATTGAAATTAATCAATAATAATAAAATGCTGTATATTAATTATGTATATAAATGGATGAATTTTCGATATTGATAATTTATAAGTTTGTTTAAAATATTTTTGGTTGTTATATCAACATAAGTATGAATAGAATTATATTCGAAAATTTTAAAATTTATAGATTCACTGTATATATTTATATACAATACTAAATAAAATAGATTAAGGAAAATTTTATATTTTAATTAATAACTTCATATTAGAAAAGATATTTTGTATTTTATTTCAATAAAAAGGTGAAAAATATATTTAAGTTGAATTCAAATTCTGTATTGGCAAAAGTTATGAAGCAGAAACATCGCCTTAAATGTTTTATTTTGATCGCAAAATGTATACTCAGGGATAGTAGAATGAGCATTTTTTCATCTATATTGTGTGTATCAAGAAAATGCAGAGTATATATAATTGGATTAAGATAAAAAATATGAAAAATGAAATTAGAAAGTTCTCTATAATATGGTAATTTTTTATGTAAAAATAAATTTTTTATTTAAAGATATCATAATGAAAACTTTAAATAAATGCACAAAAATCTATTATCATTTATTTACATAAAATATTAAGGTCTGAAATATTTATTTTGAAGATTATATTCAAAATTTAGTCGATTTTATTCTTTATTTTTCCCATTTTAGTAATTTACAATTTATAAGTAGGTGCATATATGTTTATGCATATCATTTATTTTATATAATTGTAAAATTTCTAAAATATATTGATCCATATATCTTAATTTTTATATAATAGATCACATTCATAAATCATGTTAAATAGATAATTATTATTGTAATCGTTTTTAGTAATTAAAATAAACGACATAGCAATTAATTAATGACATTTGAGATATCTTATATTATCTACCTAACTACTTTTTCATGTTAGTCGTTATTCTTATGTTTCAGATTTTTGCTGCTAAAAATAAATTAGAGTATGGTAATGGATATGATAACATAACGAATATAAATAGGAAAATAAACGATAAAAATTCTCATAAAAGATTGAAAGATTATTTTCTAGGATTAATTCATGAAGTGTATCATTTATTTTATAAATGTTAAAAATAAAGAATAGCCTTAAAATAACTTGAAAAACATATTTTTACAAAACAGAAAGAAATGAATACGTGGTTCTTTTTGACCAGTAAAGTTTTTAAATAGAATTAAATAAATAAACTAAACATGAAACTAATAATTACAGTTCTGTATTTAACTAATAGAATTTTGTTAGACTATATTTATTTTTGTAGTTATATTATTTATTATTTTATATCTA
Organism: Olivierus martensii; assembly: GCA_000484575.1. Taxonomy (NCBI): domain Eukaryota; kingdom Metazoa; phylum Arthropoda; class Arachnida; order Scorpiones; family Buthidae; genus Olivierus; species Olivierus martensii. The sequence goes on from AYEL01022423.1 coordinate 12,820, forward strand.
TCTGTATTTTTAACCATATTTTTATAATCAGAATGTACTTGTTTTTTCGATGTAATCTCTAGTGTATTAATCCCCAGAAAATTAGTTAGTATGTTAGTGTTTTAAATTATTATCTTTGAAATAATCACTAGTATGTAGTTCGTAAACAAGAATAATGTTATTGTTCAGTCTTATGAATTTACTTTTCGGAAATGATTAAAATGAAATGTTTTCCTATTATAATTATAATACAAATGTGGAAATAAGTAAATATTTCAATATTAAATTTTTAAGAGTTTTTAAGTATATATTTTAATACAATAATCACATATTTCTTTGGGGTTAATACAAATTTCATAAGCCTCTTTTAATAAAACTATATTTATAGTTTTATTAAAAGAGTTTTATGATGAAGGCTTCTATATTTTAAATCCACAATTTCTATTACTATAATAACTAATAACCACAATATTTTATTATTTAAATTACACAGAAACAAATTGCTGTTCATTTTACATTACAAACTTTCTACATGATGCAGGCTTTCTTTTGGATAATTTTTATCTTAGCATAATTTGACTAGAAAGAAATATGGTTATTTTTATTTGTGGATTTCATTAACGTTATGCATTAAAAAATAATCTTTAAATTATGATTTTTTGACCAGAATTCATATTCTGTATATACTATATGATGCTTTAAAACTAGCAATTACTTTTATTTTATCTACTTTATTCTGTAATTTATGATAATTCTATTCAATTTTATTAATTATTCAAAAATCGTTTTCTTTATATCATTTTTTAGGTATTCTCTGTATAAATGTAATATAATGTGTATGCTATCCAAAAATTTTGTATATCTCTATCACATGTAGGCCTATTAATTAAATTGTCATTTGAACGGCATGACAAAAATATAGTTAAAGAATTTTTTATAAATATCTAGATATTATATACAATCCAAACACCTAATCTGATTTGATCTTGCAGAAACTAAAATTTAGTAAATTGATAAGTTTCTTAATTTTCTTATTTCTGTTAGGATTACAGTTTAAAATAATTTTTAGTTAATTATTTAGAACTCTATTGCACTTCGATCTATCTTAATTTTTTTCCTTACAAAACAAACATCACACACATCACAATTTTATAAAAGTTATTTGCTGATGTTTTAATAGAATACAGTGTTAAAAAGTAGTGCTCTATTTTATATTTTATATTGCAAGTAGAATAAAGGAAAATAGCATCTTTTTTTAATCAACTCTAACACATTACTTATTTGTATATTTACTTAACAATGAATAAATTCATATTATAGATAATGTATTCCAAAACATATATATATATATATATATATAATTTCTATTAATTAAATTGCCATTTGAACGGCATGACAAAAATATAGTTAAAGAATTTTTTATAAATATCTAGATATTAGTCCACTTTATTTAAATATGGCGGACATTTGAACTTCTGAGATCCATTATTGATACATCCTATGTTATTTGTACTATTTTTGTGAAATTTAGCATGAAGATATGTCATTGATCGCGATGATGTATCAATTAAACTTATATATATATAAGAACAATATTTAAAATTGATGTTGTACAAACTTCAAAGAAAATAAAGTTTAATTGTTAAACTTTATCATCTTTGAATTATTTGATTGATAAAGTTCAAATTCCTAATAATGTTTTGAACTATTTAACTGGTGGCCCGCGGGGCGCATCCGGCCCTCCGATGTGATTTTTTTGTGGCCCTCAACCCTCTTAGTTAAAATGAAAATCAGAAAAATATGTTATGAGATGATAATAGGAAATAATTGTCGCTTCGTAGCTATTCATATATGATACACTAGTTTGATTTTAATGAAATGGTAATTGCACGAGTTTTTTTTTTCCATTGACCTTATCGGACGTATATGTACAGATGACACTGATCTTTCAGATCTGTGACACACACTAAATGATTTCTTGCAAGGACTACGTCGTTTTATACGAAATTTCTTACAAGAAAACAGAAAGCCATAAATGAGAACCTATTATTTGGATAGACAAATATAATGATCAAGTTCCAAACAATCCCTCTTTGAAGGACGTGTATAAAGAACGTAGCTTGTTAAAGATACGATATTGTGTATAAAGAACGAGCTTGTTAAAGATTTATTTGTTATGTTATTAAGTTATTTAAAAATGCAATAGTTATGGATATTTGAATTTATAAAATTTTAAATTAAGCTTTTGTCTTAGTATAGAAAATGTGACTTTTAACGCTTAATAGAAAATTAAAGATTGATAGCGAGAAATAAAATTAAAAACTATGTATAATTAAAAGCAATTAATTATGTAGAAATTATATATTTTTGTAATATATTCATTTGATTAAACAATGTTTTTAATTATCCTATCATATCTGAATCCTTACTCCAAAATGTAATTTAAAAAAATTTAAATGTGATATGGCCCGCGGCAATCTTACTGGCTCATTAAATGGCCCTTAAATTAAAATGAGTTTGACACGCCTAAACTATTTGATTAATTTTTATAAAATTTAACAGGGTGGTTAGGCTATGAAAGTCGAATTTTAATTAACATTAATTAATCCTATAAATTCATTGATTTTAGAAATACGAATATCCAATCTTCTGAAATTACTTTGTAATAAAGGTGAAAGAATAATAAATGACGAGGTTACTTATATATTTTAATAAGATTTTCATTTTATATTATTGATACGAGATGGTATCAAGTGTTTAAAGCAGGGATAACAATAACGTTATGTCTTTCCTGTATTGTTCCTATAGTTTTTATAAAGTAATATACTTAGATTATTATAGATATATTAGATTATAGATTTGTATAAATTAATGTAAGAATTTAAACTTCTACATTTAAATATTAAGCAGACAGCACTGGAATATTCCAGCTGTACTAATACTAATATCTCCATAACTATATCAATATAGTATTGAGTGATTTTTATGACATTACAACATTTTTTGAAGTCAGCCGGCTGGCTGTTTGATAAAGAATCCCTTACTACTTTGGAGGACTGGATTCAATTCCAGATCCCACAACTCCACTTATCTGAGATCAGCACATTGAACCCAACCTTTAATCTTCCGGTTGATTCATTATGGGTATTTACCAACATGACAGCTCTAAAAGTAGTTGCCGATAAAGTCAAGTGAATATGATGTTTAACTCATTCAGAATATGCCATTGGAGATGATTTTGAAGACATTTTAATTCATAAATTTTAATTATTTCATAATAAAAGAAACGTTCAGAAAGTACATGAATGATTCTTTCCAGAACTTGTTTACAAATAGGCTACGTTTTTATATACGTAAAATTAATAATTCTATTATTTGAAATTATTCAATAGTTGCGTTGTATATAATAATAAACTAAATATTGTGTTTTATAATAATACTAGATGTGAGATATGGATACTACATAATAACATTGTATAATATAAAATAAAATATGTAATAATAGTAATAATAATAATAATAATATAATAATAATAATATTATATTATATAAATTTTGAAGATTTTTGAAATTATAATAAAAATTCTGACAAAAATAGTGTGAACCAATAAAAGTTTTAGAAAATTCTTCTGAACGTTATCTGGTGAAATAAAAATTATTTCGAAAGATTCAATTAACTATTGTATTGATGAAGTCAGTATTGTAAATCAGATTATTATTATTTTTTGAAAAAGTTAAAGAAAAATGTAGTCAGAAAGAAAACTAAAATTGGAAAGAAGCAAACCGAGAAAATATGAAAGTTCAGCAGAAATTTTACAAATACTCAAATACAAATTTTAAGCTGTTTAGTTAACAGAAGATAGAAGAAATCTAAAACGATTTAACATTTTTTTTTTTACATTAGCTCAATGATTTATAGAAGAAAAAAAAGAAAAAATTGTGCTGATAAATAATTTATTGTTTTATAATTACAACTATAATATCTTCAAAGTAATACATATAAATAACATAATTAAAAATATTTTTTATTATAGATTATATTACATTTATTCCTACTTGTAGATCAATTATAACAGTTTCTGATTTAATTTCAAAATTAATTTATTTCAGAAGTTTTATTTAAAATTGCAATATAATTAAATAACATAACTTTTTGAAGTTTGAGGATTTTTCCTATAATATAAAATATAAAAACCTATTTTAATTTAAAATTAGCAATTGTATCAGATTAAAAAGTTCATTGATAAAATTATAATAATACAGTAATGTATAAATATTAAATAAATAAGAAAATAAAACATTTATGCATTTATTTACTTGCGATTTTAATACTATGAAACAGTCTTGAAAGTCATTTTAAAATTCTCCCTTTGTGTACCCACTTTCTACATAAAATATATTACATATTTTTTTTGAGGGACAATTATATTTGCAATAGAACCACATATAAAATAAAAGTATTGTATTCTTCAAACAGATTTTCTTAGTAAGTTAAATTTTTAGTAATATTATCCGATTTTCTGCTTTTTAGCCTACTTTCCGAAGGAAAAAGATATTTATGAGATCACCATCCTGTCTGTTGCTGTGAATTTCCCACTAAAAACTTTTGAACTAATTAGTAAATTTTCATGAAATTTAGTGATGATGTTCTACCGTTAAAGTTTATTTCGATGCTGCATCAATTAATTCTCTAGCTTCACTCATTTAAAAATGGCCAGGCTCAAATTTCTGAGATACCTTCTTAATATATCTTATAGAGTTTTCCAAACTGTGGGGCGCGGACCCACTAGGGGGCTCTAGTCTTTTGCTAGGGAGCGCGCAAGAATGAAAAAACATCATTTTTGAGGCAAACAAACAAAAAATAAATTTAAATTGGTGTCAGAAAAAAAGTGAATCAGCAAAAGAGTTATAAATACATATATCCATGTACCAAGAAAGTTTCTGTTTTAACTGTTTTAAAGACAAAATATCGATCTCGTTTAGTGATTAAAAAAGAATTGCGAGTAGCGATATATTCAATGATATCCCGATTTGAAGGAATTTGTGCTGAAAACAAATCCACCCATTGCATTAAATATCATGTTGTATTAAATTTCTGTTAGTAATGTATTCTATTTTTCGTTTTTTTGTAAGATTTGGTTAATTGTATTAAAAATTATTACACCATAATAAATATATATATTTTATGTATAAAAACTTTATTTATACAAAATGTGGTATATTGTTTTGTAATATTAAATTGTAAGTAGAAAGTATTTATAAAATTAGACTGCTATGAAAATGAAGGCGCACCAATTTTTTATGAAAAATGGAGGGTACAGACACAGAAAATTTGGAAAGCACTGTTCTATGTTATTCATTCGATTTTTAAGAAATTTTGCAAGATAATCATGCCATTGAATGCAATCCCAATAATATAAAATGGCAGACATTCAAAGGTTTCTCCTTAATAATTTTTGAATTATTTGGTGGATTTTTATAAAATTTAATACTGTGGTCAAGTTATTAAAGTATAATTTTAGGTAATATTAATTAATCTCGTAAATTTATCTATTTAAAAATAGTGAACATTCAATCTTTCGAGGTAAAGATAAAAGAGTGATGAATGATGAGATTACTTGCAAATTATTTTATTTTTTATCATTGACAACAGTCTAAGCTAAAGCAAAGAGTAGCGGTATGTCTTACTTGCATTGTTCTTACAATTTTTAGAACGGAGTATATAACTTAGGTTATTATTTATATGATTTAATATAAAAATTAACTACATTGAAGATGATTTTAATAGATAAATTTTCATTTTTATTTTTTCGATATTTCTTATAATGTAATATGAACAATATTCTTTTAAAGTTAGATTTTATATAATGGTTAATACTATCATGCTATAACTATCCCCAAAGGCAATGTTACAATTGTCCTGTTGATACCATTAGAGCTAAACCATTTCACCATTTCAAAATTACATACATATAGATTATTAAATTATTACATACTGAAAAGCCATTACATTCAACATATTTTAATATAATGATAATTGGAAAGAACTGTTAAAAAATTATTATAGAGCTGTATAAAATTCCATAATTATTCAGATGAAATTTATAGTAGTCCTCAAATTTAATTTTATCATGAATATAGAATATATATAAACAATATAAAAAAAAATTCAGCTTAGTGGAATAAACTTATAATATTTTTAAAATTCATACAGAAAATGCTCATAAGGTAAAGAAAAGGGTAAATATAAGATTTTTTTTTTGCATTAATTAATATATACTGCATTTTTCTTTTCAAAGTGAGTGTACTAAGAAGAATATGTGCTGTATTACGATATAAAAATAATTAGCATAGATATATCACAATTAGAATTTTTTATACTATAATGATTATATCAAACATTTTTATGTGGAATATAGAAGTAAATGCCAATATAATGAAGCATTTTTCAGATTTACGAAAAAGGAAATTTTAATTCTAACGTCTCAAATAATCAAATGCAGATTTATATTCATCAGCTGAAAAAAATAGTTGACAAGAGAAATGAAAATGTAAATCTATGAAAATATGAAAATTAGCATTAATATTTATGCCAATTAAACTAACAAAATCAATTTCAAAGCAAAATACATGTTTGTTTATAAACTATAAATAGGACATGCAAAAATAAATAGAATATAAATGATGTTTTAATAAAAGAAAAAGCAAAATTTATTCTTTAACAAATCTTTGAAGAATATAATTCTTGTTTGAATTCATCATGTAAACTTTGAACATCAAAAATAATGAAGATATTAGAAAAAAGTATTTGGAAAATGATTGAAATATTTATTTCAGTTTTATGGAATATTCAAAGATTTTGAATCTCCAAATGATCGATGGATTAAAGTATTATTAAAATATCTTTTTAGAGAATATAAAATATATATATATAATTTTTTAAATAAAAAGTATGTTAATTACTGATATAAATTTTCTATTTAAAAATTAGAAATCCTTATTTATAGCACTGTAGTTTTAACAAAGAAAATACCTATAGTGTTTTCTATATAAATATATATTTTTTTTTTTATACAAGTTTTTTGTAATGATGATTTATGCCACATTTGAAATGAAATTTCACTATATTAAATCAAAAGATTCTGTAAATAAAAACAAATATTTTTTGAACTATATCTGAATTTTGATTATAACATTACCGTTTAAAATTTTATAAAGAAATTTCAATTTTTTCATTCTGAGAAATTTATTTTATTTTGTCAGTTTAGTTTTAACAAATATTCTTCATCAAAAATCATCTCATTTATGAAATGTTTTGAATCCATCATCAAAATATTTTATTTGTGAAATTCTTATTTATATGTAGCAAGTCACTTGAAGGAAAAGCACAGTTTGCATTTCAAAACTTGACAAAAATGAGATTTCCGAATATTTATTTATTGAATTCAGACAACAAAGAAAGTATGTTAATTTTTTAAAATACAAAAAAATTTTTAATTATAAATATAACCTGAATTTTGAATTGAAATTATAAATATCAATCTTAAATCGTCATTAGAAGGATCTAAAAAATATTAATTAAAATAAAGACTGAATACATTTATTTTAGAAATTCTGTACAGCGTAATGAAGATCTGGCAATGAAAATTTATTATATAAATACTGGAAAAGAAATGACTGATTGAAGAAGCTTTTAATATCTTGTTTATTTAGTACAATGTTTCAGAATTTTTACTTTTTAAGTATTGACGTCCATGGAAATGGAACATATATATTGATGAAATAAAATAACATATTCATTATAAAATAGAAAATAGAATTAATCATTCAAAACTATTTTAAAAGCTAATCCAATACAGCAGTGGTTTCCAACCTTTCTGTGTCTGCGCCCCCCTTTTTTCATAAAAAATTGAAACGCCCCCTCATTACTTTCTACTTACAAGTTAATACTACAAAACAATATACTATATTTTGTATAAATAAAGTTCTTATACATAACAAATATATATTTATTATAGTGTAATTATTTTTAATATAATTAAACAAACTTACAAAAAAATGTTTATTATGGTGTAATAATTTTTAATACAATTAAATCTTACAAAAGAAACAAAAAAATAGAATACATGTTTAATACAACATATTTAATGCGATGGGTGGACTTGTTTTTCAGTACAAATTCTCTCAAATCGGGTGTCATAGAAGATATCGCTACTCGCAATTCTTTTTCAATCACTAAGCCAGATCGATATTTTGTCATTAAAATAGTTACAGCAGAAAATTTCTGGATATATGTACTGTATTTATAACCTTTTTGCCGATTTATTTTTTTACCCCAATTTGAATTTATTTTTTGCTTGTTTGTCTCAAAAATGATGTTTTTGTTAATTCTTGCGCGCCCCTCTTGCAATAGACTCGCGCCCCACAGTTTGGAAAACACTGCCTGAGTACAGTATTTATATATGTTTTCATATAAACAAATACTTGATTATTTTTCTAAAATTTTTCAGAAAATTTATCCTGTTTTTCTATCTTTATAATAAATAAATTGCAGCATTGAATACAAAATGAAATGCATTTTTAAAACTGAAAATCTTTTAGGAAAGGAATAATGCTTACATATAAAACATTTTCCCTTTCAATTGAAAATAAAATATGTGCTATTGAAGTTTAAATTTAAACATTTGTACAGTATTTTTAATACTAAGTCAAATAAAAAATAAGGCTTACAAATATTAAAAATATTTTAGATAAATAATTAGTTCACTATCAGTTTAAAAATGCTCAAATAAATTTTTTTGTAATAGCAAATACAATACATAACCATTTTAAAATATTGATATAATGGTTACTTCAAGTCAAAATTGATATAACGGCAATAATAATGATATTTTATAATAGATAAAATATATTAATAAGAAATAAGAAAATTATGAATGACAGGAATTTAAGTGACTTATTAAATTTATACGTTATTTTTAGCTCTTTTCAATATCTTATTAAAGTACTTTATCAGTTATTGAATTTCCACCTTTAATGTGCTCATTCATTCAAGGTCATAATAAATTTTCTTAATCATATATGGTCGAATTTTGATATTATATTTATTTGAAAAAATGTATATATTGCATCTGAGATACTGTACATGATATATATGATATATGAATATATGTATATATAAGCTTATATAGGATATATATTTATATATACAATATATATTGAAAAGAAACTTAACTACTAAGTTGAAATTTTATATAGATTAAAAATGTTCCCATGAAAAGTTATAAGTAAAATTATTTTTAATATTAATCATATTTATTTTATTTCTCTTAATATGAAATTCTGAAAGCTGAATCCTTTATTTGATGCATTTTTTTATTTGATTGCTTTTTCTCTAAATCGATATTTTTCCAAAATACTGTATGTAAAATTTTATACTTTTATTATTAATTTTTATGGGAACATCTAATACTATTTTACAAACCTCCTTATTTTATTGGAAAAAAGGTCAAATTTATATCAATATATGTAAAGTTTTAATTCATGTCTATTATTTCATAATACATTTCTGATAAGTCGAAGGATTAAAAAAAATTATTTTTATCTTTTAGCATAATAAAAAAGTTTTTACTTGGATTGGACAATCTTTGATGTGCGTATGCGAATTTGAATTTGATCAAGTATCTGACAAAATAATGAATGAATATTCCGATTATTTCTTTTAATAAAATAAGATCAAGAACTGTTTTTGAACTTTATCCAAAATTTCTCTCGATTACATTTTTTTAAAGAAAATCACATGCTCCTAAATAAATGTGTCACTTAATCATTGTTAATTTATTATTAAGGATTCATAATTATAATAATTTTCTGTTGAAATAAATTTATGTTATAAATTTATTATTTCCTGTAAAAACAACAAAAGGGAGATTTTAAACGATTAATCCAAGGAAAAATTATTTGCCAACATTTAATTGAAATGTCACTGAACTCGAAAAATATACAGTAATGTACTAGACTATTATTATTTTACAAAAAAAGAAAATAATTATGAATAATAATTTCAAAAAATTTGTTTAAAAAATTTTTACAAGAGAATAGGCTACACATTAATTTAAAATTTTCAAATTTAAGTTAAATTTGTTTTGTTTAAAAATTTACAAAGAAATAATTAAATTTTAAACTACTTTGCAAAGAAAATTGCTTTGCCATCGCTCCAGTATAAACCTATATTTTTATGAATAAAAATATGTTTATATTGGAGCGATGGCTTGTATACATAGATGTGTGTTTAAGCGTAGAGTTCTAGGACACTTCACGTAAACAAATAAAAATATATATTTTTTTATTTTTTGTAATTAAATAATAAATAGATCAAGGATATGAAGTAGATGAACCTGACTGACTTAATGATTAAAAAAATTAACTAAATAGAGTAATATAATTAATGAATCGAGAATGTATAGATAATTTTCTATTTTATTTTACCGTACTATAAATTAAACATTTACATGAAAAAATTATCAATTAAAAATTAAAGAAAAGTCATAAATAGAAATTTCAATTAATCATAAAAATGTGAAAAACAAATAAAAAACGAAAATTCAAAAATAATTACATTAATTTTTTAGATATTTTGAAAGTGCTGTAATTAGTTATGAAATTATAAAGAAGGAAAAGCTTTAATTATAGCCTAGGCTCATAAAAAATAATCTGGATTATTTGTTTTCTGTATATTAAAAATTATTATAAAATCAATACAAATGTATATAATAAAGTCTGCTATTAATTAAATAACTAAAATGTTTTAATTTTTTATCGTAACATTTTAAAAGTATACTTATAAAATTATTATTATTATTAAATATTGGTTTAAGGTATTAAAAGATTATTTTCTGTAATTAAATATCGACTTTATCTATTTATTTAAATTTTCTAACATTTATTTTCGTCAAATTTTAAATAAAAAAACTACAATTTACCTTTACAATTACTTTCGTAAAGTTTCAAATGAAACATTTTTTAAAATAATAAATGTATCATAATTTATCGTTTTTAAATTCTTTTAATATATACATAACATATATAAGATCTCGCTTTTACAAGCTAATTCGTTCCTGTTAACTAAGAATCAATTTCCCATACACATAATGGTAAATCAGGAGTTCCGTTCTCAGCAATGCAATTTGATCACAGTAAAACTAAAATAAAAGTCAACAAAATCAGTAGTATATGATTACAAATGATTTATTTATCTAAATAAATGAAGTATAGTCTTTAAAATCAAGTAAATTATAATAATAAAGAAATTATTTACGTCATAATATTAAAGAATTTTTATTCTTTATTATCATTGACAGATAAGTAAATGAGCTTTAATGTAGATGAATTACTATTTTAAGCACAATCCGGGAATAGAAGTTATTTACAAAATATTTCAATAAAACCAGAGACGTACTATTTCTATTTCTTGGATGCCATTTTGAATTTTCGATTTCGAAGCATCAAAGAATTTTTATTCTTTATCATCATTGACAGAGACCAGAGACGTACTATTTCTATTTCTTGGATGCCATTTTGAATTTTCGATTTCGAAGCAGATAATAAACTTTCTACTAAAAAACCAATTGAAATTTATTGTATAGCTATCTTCATGAATTTAAATGCCTTTTTATGAATGCTTAAAATTTACTTATTGCAGTTAATGCTCATATTTTCGATTGTCTTGATACTTCATATTTGAAAAAAAGACAACTCACAAATCAGAGAACTTGTAAAGCAGAAACTCATAAACTGAGAACTACCTGGTAGAGAGCATCAGTTATCCCAATTAATAGGATCACGGTTGTTCTGTTAACCAAAAACTAGTTTGAATAATTATTTATAAGAATACTCATTTTATACCAAAAAGTATACTTAAGCTTACAATTAAATTAGTATATACAAGAGTATTATTACTATATTTTAAAATATGAAATATTATAAAAAAATAATTAATTTAGAAAATGGTTTGTAAATAACAACCAAAACATCCATTCCATAACTAAAGCTAACTGATTTTTAATTCCTATAATGACAAATTAAGACTATTTCTATGCTATACTGCATATATTATACTGAAAATTCTGTACTGTATAATATTTTCGAATAAATAAACAGAAACGAATGAGTAAAACGCAAGAATAATACATCAGCATAACAACCACTGTATTAAAATTAGATACTGTACTGTAATTTTCTTTTTGGCAATGGATAATTGACATCTAAATAATCGACTTTTTACTGTAGAACTTATAATTACAAAAAAATGATGTATAATTTATTTATTTCATATAATAAATTATAAAAAATATTAAGAAAAGTTTTACTGTAGAACTTAAAATTATTAATACAAAAAAAATGATGTATAATTTATTTATTTCATATAATAAATTATAAAAAATATTAAGAAAAAGAATTGTTAGTGATATTTTTAAAGATGTTCTTATATCCATATCAATATTATAAATAAACTATTCAGCAATTAAATTTCCTTAATATGAATAGTAAATTAATTACTATTCATATTAGAGAAATTTAATTTGAATAATTTTCAGCATTTTTCAATTTCATTGCATCATTTATTTCCATTAGATATCATCAGCATGTTAACATCAATAATTTTTTATAATGCATGTCTAAGATTATATTGCTTACTATAATAAATATAAATGAACTAATCAAATTAAAAATATTGTTTATAATTTTTGTTTTTAATAATATTTATGAATAAATTATTAGTAAATAACTTTCAAATTTTATAATAAATGAAAAAAGAAATTATGTCCTGTATACGTAAAATTCCATAAATAATTAATTTCAATTTTTTAGATTTTTATTTTTATGTCGATTTCCTTTATCTTAAATGTTGCTGAAATAATTCCTCTTTTCGTTGAAACTGATATAGTGGTAAGTACTTAAATTGATATATTTTATAAAATTAAGTTCATTAATTATAATGTTTTAAATAATACCTTTAAATAATAAATTTAAAGACTAATGCTGAATATAAATTTGATGAATAAATTATTAATTCAGTATCATTGATCAATTCATTACTGTAAATTATTATAATCATCTCCTGTTTAATGAATAATTACTTTACAAATTTCGACCTTATTAACCGTTTTCAAGGAACACATTTATGTTAAAAATCTACGAACTGCGGCGGCAGGGCCGGACCGACTAATTGTAGTGCCTAAGGCAAGTTTTAAAAACGGATCCTTTAAAATATGTTTTAAAATTTTTTTGAAAATCTCTAAGTAATGAATATTTAATAGAATAACAAATATTTTATTAAAATTTGTATTAAATATAAAAACAAGTTTTATTTATATTTAAAAAATAACAAAAATAGTTTGAACATTACAATATTTAAAAAAAAAATGAATATGGTTTTTCTAAATTACTCTTTAAGCTTTTATTACAGCAAATTGTTTGATTGAATCTTTATAATTTATTGTTTTAGATATCATCTTCTCTATAGAAATTATTGCTAAATCATTCAGTCGGTCTTGGGTTGTTGTTGTTGGTAAAAATTTTTTTTAAATTTTCAATTTAAAAAAATTGCGCTCAGCTGCAGCTACAGTTACAGATAGTATTAACAAAATTCTTAATGCTACGACAACGTAATTTTGTCATTTTGTACGAATTTTGCCACATTATTTTTTTGTTCATTATACATTTCGAATTTTTACAATTCATTTTGGCGCTTGAGGCAGTTGTCTCGTCGCCTCACCTTTGGAACCGGCCCTGTCCAGCGGTGATATGATTAAATCACTGATATCTATATTTAAATAAGGTATTATTTAGAATTAGAATAAAATAGAGAACATTAATAGGATTAGCATAATATAAAAATTGAAGAGAGACATTAAATGTTTGTTTCTTGTAATAGGCGTCATCAGGAAAACTTTAAAAAATTGGAATTTCATTAAAGTCAATACATGAAAATTAATATTAATTGATATAAAATATGATTTTTTTTTATAAAAATCTGCATCACACTTTAAAAACTGAAAAATAGAAGTGTATAATTATTATGAATTTATAGAGATGTAGAGATGTTTCACAATACTTTCTTGTTCCTTCTGAAAAGATAAAAATCTGCATCACACTTTAAAAACTGAAAAACAGAAGTGTATAATTATGAATTTATAGAGATGTAGAGATGTTTCACAATACTTTCTTGTTCCTTCTAAAAAGTGTATGGAAAGACTATTTGCTAATTTCAGATAATGTAGATTTAATATTAGATGAATAATTTATACCATCTTATCAAAAAATTATTTTAAATTTTGTTTTCATATAGAATTGATTTTAGAAACTGGAATCCTATACTCACTTCTGAAATATAAGTTATATTGGTTTATTAAATTTTAACTGCTATACTTATAGTTGGCCACTATTTAAAGTTTCATAAGAAAAAATTTTGTATAATTTATGTTATATTGGTTTATTAAACTTTAATTGCTATACTTATAGTTGGCCACTATTTAAAGTTTCATAAGAAAAAATTTTGTATAATTTATTTATTTCATATAATAAATTATAAAAGATATTATTAGGAAGAGGATATTAATTGTTGGTTATACTATATATAAAGATACTTTACCAGAATAATTTTATAAATAAGCTATTGTAAAGATCCAGCAATTAAATTTTGTAAAAAAATTAAAACATTATTCTGAGAAAAATCAAGGTATCTATTCTGAATATTGACCAAAAAGACGTATTCTATTTATGATTCACTGACAATACGGAATGTAGGGTCAAATTTAATTATAATTGCAATTTTGACATCAAACATCAACTATGATTAAATAATTTCAAATTCTGAATTCATAACTTAGCAAATAGTGAACTAAGGCCCGGTTGCATAAAACTATTGTGGATCGTTAGCTGCTTTAGCTTCTCCAGTAGATACTTCTCGGAGCATTTTTTGAACTCACCCAATGTAAATCACACTGTGAATGAGGAGGTATTGTACATTAAAATATGCCGAGTTCAAAAAAGGCCAAGTTTCTTAAATAATTAGAATTTAAATTTTTCTTTGCGTTAGACACAAGTCAATGTAAATCACACTGTGAATGAAGAGGTATTGTTTATTAAAATATGCCGAGTTAAAAAAAGGCCAAGTTTCTTAAATAATTAGAATTTAAATTTTTCTTTGCGTTAGACACAAGTGATACAGAAAAACTAATTAATACCGTTAAAAATTAATATTTCTATATTAGTTTAAAAAACCACAAATTTGTTATATTAAAAATAAAATATAATGTTAACTCTTTCCTTAATAAAAAATTCATGGCTCTATTTTAAAAATTGTATCTCGTAGACATCCAATTCTTTTGATTAGGTTAGGTTAGGTTAGTTTTGGTTAAGCCATCATATCGTACGAGGGATATTATATATCTGGCGGCGGCCACTTATAGAGTCCATCACAGGTGGTCAACACCCATAATGGGGTCAACTGGATGGTTGAAGGATGGGGTTCGACGAGCCCCATCCCGGATCCCTTCTGAAAAACTGGAGGTGTGGAACCCAGATCCTCCAGGGTGATAAGTCACATCTAATTCTTTTGGAAAGTTTATTCAGTTTATAATAATGTATCAATCTGTATCACTTACACGAAATCCAGATACAAAAATTGTATCGATTACTTATAGCAGTTTAAATATGTATACTATATCAAATAGCTATCTAGTATTTTAGAAAATTTTCACTACTTACAATCTTTTATCGATTTACACTATTTTATTAGATATGATCTTATACGAAATAATACCATTCCGATGACATTTTAGTTTAATTTTCAATTCTTCCCATAAAAATTATGTTATTAAAAAATGTATATTATTACTTCAAATTTATTGGAAAATGTTTGTCAATTATAAATTAATAAAGGAAATTTGCAGACATTAATCATTTTTTTTACTCAATTTTATATTCATATTCTCATCAACAGCTTATAGAAAAACAAAAGTTGAGGTTGAACGACAGACTTTATAAACGAAATTATGTCGTCATTCAGAATAGATATAATTGCACTAAATGTCGAAATCTTCATCACTCATATGCCAGGATGTTTTCATAAATAATTGTTATTTGTCAACGACCAAAATAAAGCCCTCTATTAGAAGTATTTATAAATAATATTTTTATTATTAAATTTTATAAGGAAAATTCAAATGATATTAAAATATTCAATATCCAATCATATAGGAAAAATTAGAATTCTAACATTTTAGCGAAATATAGTTCTCCTTATAACATATATATAAGAATAAGCCTCTCGTCTATGTAGGAAATAGTTTCATAAAAACTAGATCTTATATATCATTATTATTATATACCATATTATAAAAATCAATTATCATTAATTGTATTAAAAACTAGATCTTATAAGTTATATCATTATTATTATATACCATATTATAAAAATCAATTATCATTAATTGATCCCCATAATAGAGTACAGTACTGTATAATACTTTAAATATAAACATATATTGTAAAATTTTAGATGGTTATTAATAAATAATTAAAATTAAAATAATTAATTAAAGGGAAAATATTATACACAGGTAATTCTTTTGGAAAGTTTATTCAGTTTATAATAATGTATCAATCTGTATCACTTACACGAAATCCAGATACAAAAATTGTATCGATTACTTATAGCAGTTTAAATATGTATACTATATCAAATAGCTATCTAGTATTTTAGAAAATTTTCACTACTTACAATCTTTTATCGATTTACACTATTTTATTAGATATGATCTTATACGAAATAATACCATTCCGATGACATTTTAGTTTAATTTTCAATTCTTCGCATAAAAATTGTTATTAAAAAATGTATATTATTACTTCAAATTTATTGGAAAATGTTTGTCAATTATGATATATATTATGCAAAATTATGCAAAATTTGCAAAATTTCAAAAAAATCGGTGACCCGAATGTCTGAACCTCCCCTTGTAAGTGCAATACAACAAAATGGCACTAGCATGCATCCTTATAATCTCATTTTGCCGGAATATGTAATGGCGTTTGTTTTTGGTTTTGGTAAAAACACTATCTTTTGATTCTATTTTTACAAAAATACTTTCAAAAGTAATCATATCTATACGGATAAATTCACAATGATTTTCAGTATCGGATAAATTTACCTCGTTCATTAAATGATGAAAGCATGGACTGACATTCTTTGGCTCTCATTTCGCCAAGTTTTTACCCAAATTTTCATACGGATAAATTCACAATGATTATCAGTATCGGATAAATTTACCTCGTTCTCCTGATGAAAGCATGGACTGACATTCTTTGGCTCTCATTTCGCCAAGTTTTTACCCAAATTTTCTTCATAAATAATAATAATAGCAAGGATAATAAAATTGTGGTTTTACTTTTCTTACCCAATCATGTTACCTCATCCACTCATGTTGTTTATGATCAAAATAACAATTAAATAATAATAACCTCTGTTATATAATTTTATTGGGTAACTTTATCATACTATCATTGGCTGATCGTTCATTGCATTGCAAGTTTAGTTTTTCTATATGATACTGTACGATGCTTGAAACATGCTGCAGTTGCCATTGTAGCCTCTTGTGATGAAAAATGCACGGTTTGACACGGCTTAAGAATTATATTTTGCATGAACTTTGTATAAACTAAAAATAAAAATATTTAAATTTTAAATAAATATTAGTAAATCAACTTTGAATTAATTTTATTATTTGACAATGTTTTATTGCAGTTTTATATAGTTTATATTTTTATTTTTTTAATATAATTTTTATAAAAAATATTAAATTTCTTTTTTAAATATTTGCTTTAAAGATAATTGAAGATGAAATTACCAGAAATAGATGCTGATCTTTTACCTCTAAAAGCTGTTCTCTTCTGTTTATTTGGAGGTAATATTAATTTTAATTTTTAATATATTAGCTGTTAAAAATCTAATTACATTTTTTATTTTTTAGCACACGCATGTTTGATCCCTTATATGACCATTCACATGAAGGATTTGGGTATTTCGGTCGAGGAAACTTCTTACATATATACATTTCTACCTTTTACTCAGATCATGGGTTCTCCACTAGCAGGGGCGGTTGCTGACAAATTGGGACAATATAAACCAGTTTTGATAATTTCCCTTTTACTAACAGCAGCTTTCAGCACAGCTATTATGTTTGTTCCTCCGGCAGCCGACTTAAACGAATATGTTCCTCATCGCTATATAACATGGAACTCTTCCAAACTCAATTTTATTGTTGACAGTTGTAACCAAGTATGTGAAAATAATCTAAATATTACGTATAGTCTTTTTGTTTCTAATTGCGATGGATCATGTTTCAATTCTTCATATAATTATTCAAATTCATTTTATGAATCAAATACAACTATATCCACATCAATTACTAATATAAATTTAGAAATGCCAGAATTAAAACAAAATGTTTGCATATATCCTATTTCAACCTGGAAAAGTTTCTTACGTAATTCGAATAACGAAGATGATGAAAGCTGCACAATCAAATGCAATGTTACTTTAATTTCTAATGACAATGGGACAAACTACTTCAATACAAATTGTATTATCTCTAACACAAATAAACGTTTAACAGTTTGGATTTATTTTGGATTAAGAGTTATGTTTCAGATATTTGTGGCTATTTGCATCTCATTAACAGATGCTACGACGTTACATATGGTGGAATCACATGGTGGACAATATGGACGGCAACGATTTTGGGCCATATTAGCAACAGCAATTTTTTCACCTGTTACAGGAATTTTAGTGGATATGGCAAGTGAAGAAGGACGTAATGATTATTCACCTGCATTTTATTTCTTCAATGGTCTGACTATTCTGACAGTATTTGCTGTAGCATCTTTAAAAATGGAATTAGCTCTTCCCGAAGAAAATATATGGAAGAATGCAGTGAAGCTCTTCCGCTTGCCAGTTGTTATTATTTTGTTTTTTATTATCTTCTGGTTGGGCACAGTATGGGGTTTCATCGAATCATTTCTTTTTTGGTATCTTATAGATTTGAAAAGTCCAACTTATCTTCTTGGTTTGACTCTCACTATAGGATCTGGTATTGGCCTTCCTTTTCTGCATTATTCAGAATGGTTCGTGAGACATATAGGACAGGTTAATCTCTTAATAATTGCATTGATGTTTTACTTTATTAGATGTTTCGGTTATTCATTTATAAATAATCCATGGTGGTGCATACCATTCGAAGCCATGGAAGCCTTCACTTATCATACCATGTGGGTTGCTGCTGCCACCTATAGTGCCAAGCTATGTCCAAAGAGCCTTCTTGGAACAATGCAAGGATTTGTTAGTGGTATACACTATGGAGTTGGTAAGTAGAGTTATAACATTTGAAAAATGTAATTAAATGATTCATTAAGTTTTTTTTTCAGGTCGTGGTTCTGGTAGTTTCATAGGAGGAAATATTATGAGTAATTACGGTGGAAGAATAGCCTTTCGTGCTATGGGAGTAATTTCTGGAGGCTTTTGTGTCATTTATGCTGGAGTACATTATGGAATCGTAAGACGCTTTAATGAAAAAGAAGAAAAAATGAAAAAAGCAATTGAATTAGAAATTTCTATAACAGAAGGTCTGAGATTTTCATATAATATCATTTTTAAGTTTAACATTCAGTATATTATTGTAATAGCAAAGAAATATATTTTCACAACTATTCTCCAAAGAAATTTTACAATACTTTTATCCAGAATAAAGTTTCTACTACATATAAAATATTAATTACATAAAAATATTTCAAAATCATTTATTATCATGAACAGGAAATGCTAATTAGAGATGGCAAATAGATTTTAGCTTTTCTCTGTCAAAATAAGTAAAAATTGTATAAAAGTATTTAGGCATACCATTCTGACGAAATGCTTTAAAATTATAAATAAAATATCAATAAATAAAGTTTAATATTTATTATATAAAATAGAACAACCTAAAATTGATCATAGTAGATTCTGGGACTATATTATATTTAATATATTATAGTTAAAAATGTATAACTTTTATCGTTGTCATATTCTTCACATATGTAAAAATTTTGAAAGCAGATTTGATATTATGTCATGCAGTTGTCATCCCTGTATTAATATCAAGCTGATTTTAACTCACAATTTTATTGATTTTTATATGTTTATAACAATTATTAATAAGTGATAAAATTACTTTTTTATTGAAGTAAATTAAAATTAATTAAAAAATTTTAAAAATAATTAAATTTTCATTAGAATAATATTTAACAGAATATATAAGAAATTTTATAAAATTTTAAATTCAATTAATAAATGTTTACAATTTTAGACATTCCACCAGAAGAAGATCCACTTTCTGGAGAAGGAGAGATGCCTGATGAGCTAAAGAGATATTTAGCTCAAGCTCGTAAATCAATAGAAAGTAGAGGACCAGTTTTATAGTTAGGTATAGGTAGAGACATCTTTTAAATGTAATTTTTATTATAATCAAGTTATTATTTTTCTGTTTGAAACAGTTTTAAAAATAAAAATTATAAAAATGTTTTCATAGGTTTAATCGAGTAATTAAATAATTGATACTTAATTTCCGTTATTTTTTTTTCAGAATTTAAATAAGTTAATTTGAGAATTAGTAAATGAATATATTTAACAAACATGAACGCTTTAAATAAGCCATATCAATAGTCAGTCTTTATACCTAACTATATCTACTGTAAATCTATACCAATTAAAAGTCGCAACAATTTATTCTGACAAACATTTGTTTTCTTCATTTTCTCCAACCCTCAATTTTTATTTTAAATTTCAATAAAACGTTTACAAATATGTAAATTTATTTAAATGTTTTAATCTTATATCGTTTTATTATTCTTTATGTAAAGTTATATAATAAAAAGTAAGCCTAATTTTTCAAAATTAATTATTATCAATAAATTAAAGATAAATTTACACACATTATTATAGCATAATGATATATAAAAGCAAAAGAAAAATTAAATTCAGTTATTTAATAATAAAACTTAATTTTTATCATTTCTACTAAAAAAGATTTGCAATCATCAAACTATTAAAATGTACATAATTTCCTAATAAAGATTTGCCAACCAAGATTATTGGATGGGAGAAGTAATTTCTCAGAATTGCTAATTATATACCATATAATGTTTTGATTATATGGTACTATAAAATGCTGCATGTCTGCTGAATAAAATAACCTGCAAATAATGAAATTTGGCCTATATATTAAGCTACAATATACAGTGGTACCTTGATTAATGACGGCCTCAGATAATGACGTACTTGATTAATGACGAGTGCCTTAAGAAAAAAATCTCTTGGTTAATGACTTCTGATTATGTGAACTTCCGACAAAATAGAGCTCTGTAAAACAGCTTGTCATCACATCACGTGATTTGTTAACTCAGTTGTTAATCATTTTTTTTTTTTATCACAATCAATTCAAATCTGACAATATCATTATTAAAATTAATAAAACATATAAAAATATATTTAAGTATATGATAATTAATATATAGTAATGAAAACAAATTATTTAATTAATTAAAAAGTAGACACTGCAACAATTCACTAGTTTTTAGTTTCTTAAAGATGATTTCCAGACGATTATTATTTTAAATTCTGCCAACGCAACAGTTTTTAGTTTTTAGTTTCTTAAAGATGATTTCTAGATAATTATTATTTTAAATTCTGCCAACAAAGAAACAAATTATTTAATTAATTAAAAATAGACATGCAACAGTTCACTAGCAGTTTCTTAAAGTTGATTTCTAGATGATTATTTTAAATGATTAAAGTCTGATTCTATTGTTTGTTGGTGTTATATATTACGTGACACCTGCAAATGGTGTGGCGTCGCAGTTTTGGATTCCATTAAAAGAAAAAAAGTTTGTCCATGATCCTACAGTCCATATAGACAATAAATCGGTGAGTGCGTGTCACTGTTTGTTCACCATCAAAGGGCAAAATCAAATCTTATCTGCTATAATAATCATTGAATCTAAAGCTGTAATCAGTGTTTACGGGTTCATTTTTCAAAAAACTCCAAAGTGAGCCCAATTATTCTTTTGAAGATTGATAATTAAAAACTGTTTTCGTGAACAATTCATTTTATGAATATTAATTTTTTTTTGTAGCAAATATAATAAATAAATGATATTTTCCATATTTTTAAGACATTTTAAATGAGTTTTATCTGCATTTTTAATATTTACTATAGTTGTGGGGAGGAGTTGGAACAAATCCTCCCCACAACCTTGCTAAATCACACCTTGGATAATGATGGTAATCATGGAATGGATTACCATATTTAACCAAGGTACCACTGTACTGATAACAAAGCATTATGCAAATTTTTTTTAGTTTTGTTATATAATCAGGGCTCGAAATAATGGTTGCCAGCTCGCCACTGGCAACTAAGAAATTGCAGCTGGCGAGTGTGATGAGATAACCTTGGAAATGCTTGATTAATACTCCCCACAATTTATTTTTCATGATTTTTTTCTGTATAGTCTGGCTCTGGCAAGAAAAATTCTGTAGTGCCTCTACTTCACAAAAGAGGGAGCCATTCTGAGAAGGCTAAACCATTCGTTTTAGGTAAATGGTAATAACTGATGGATGAAAAATTGGCGAAAATAAAGGTTGCCTCGTTTGGTGATTAACCAATCATATAGCTCAATCAGTTTGGTATGACAGTATTAAAAATACCAGCGAAATTTCAACCCCCTTATATTACCCACTAATTAAAGCTCCTGAGTTCATTGGCAAAGGTCCCATGAGGGGCAAAAGCCCCGTTCTCAAGTTATGGGGCTCCAAAGTTGGGGTTCGAAAGTACTCAAGTTATGGGGCTCGAAATCCCATTTCCTTACGATTTTCTGCAAAACTTTTATAGATAATCGGATATTTTCACATTTCTTTACAATTTTCTGCAAAACTTTTATAGATAATCGGATATTTTATGATTTTAGATATATCTTATCATTCTGAATTGAATGCATCAATTTAAATAAGCTATGACTTACCTTTACAAAGTTACGTAATTTTTTTTGCAGACGACAATATATCCGTTTTGAAGTTTCGTAGAATTCTTAAATATTTAAATTTTTTATTGTTTTATATGTAAAACATCCTATTAATTATATTACATTCATTCATTTTTCCCACACTGAATAATAATAAATCAAATACAGAACTTTGAAGATCATCTTTGTTGGTCAGTCGAAAGGGATAGCCCAAAGTTTTCCGATGGTTAAGGGTTAAATAACTTATTTAACCTATAAAAGTTCTTAGTTTTTTGTAATTAATTATTATATACAATATGAAGTCTTAGCAATTCATGACGTAAAGTATGTGAACCAATGAAATGTGAAAATAAACTCTGTTGTGTGGACTCGAGATTTGTTTGAAAGAAAACTGCTTTTACTTGTGGAGTACTGTATTTTAAGATTGCAGAATCCTAAATAAAGATAAAATCTAGTACAATATAAATTAAAATAATTTCTATTTTTTATTTTAATTTTGTTTAAAAAAATCATAGTACACATCTATAAAATAATAAAGAAAATATTCTTGCTAAGATTAATTACAACTATCATTCTATCAACATGTTTCATATTTGTTGTTTCTTTTATATTTAAGATATATGTAAACACTTGGAATGAAATGTTAATTATGAAATATGGAAACTGATCTTTAATAGATATCATCATCATTGTCTTTCTGTAGATGTTCTTTTCTAATAGATGACAAAATATAACGTAGGGATGAACGTACAGTAGATTTAACTATAACATACAGTAGATTGAACTTCTATATACGTACAGTATATTTGAAGCGGATGTTCTATCTTTAAATTACGATAATTATCATAAAACCCTCTTAATATTAATTTTTCTATAGACGTACAGTATATTTAAAGCGGATGTTCTATCTTTAAATTACGATAATTATCATAAAACCCTCTTAATATTAATTTAAACCTATAATTAAGGTACTTATAAAATTTAGAATATTAAATTAAACAATAACTTAGAAAACACTATCAAACTAGATTCAATCAAGTCTATATATGCAAATTAAATAAATTAATGAAGTCTATTAATATTTCGTATTCCTTTAAATCGGCGATGCATACACTGCAGGCCTCTGCTGATTTGTTGGCGGCCCGCCTCACTATGTGCTATTTTAACAAAGCACACAATCAACTGAATATTATTTGTAGTTTTGAACAATGCATTTTCAAATAATATTTTTCTGATGTGAAATTATTTTTACAGCGGTTTGATAATGATGTTTTTTAAACAATAAGGAAAAAATAATAATCATATTTGTAATAATAAGCATTTTAATTTTTACTTTATTTATGTGTGTGAAATACGTAATTAAAAATTGTACATGCTCACAAGATAACATTGCCGCTTAACTAATGAAAATTTAACCTTAATTTTGTGTTTGACTAATATAAATGTAGAACCTAACATTAAAAAAAATATTAAATCAATGCAATGTCACATATGCAATTAAAAATTTTTTGTTTACTTTTGACTACGTTTCTTTGTAACATGTAATTAATAAACATGATATGATGTATAAATTTTTCGTGGTTTTTTGGTGGCCCTTCTATAAGTCACAGTGAATCTATGCGGCCCTTGGTCTTACAAGTCTGTGCATCCCTGCTTTGAATTAATACTTATATTATTGTAAAAAGTCGCCTTTATATTTTTTAAAACTTAATTCATTATTTTATTGTATATTATTATGTTTCCGCATTTTTTGTGATGTTTCCATCGTTTTAATCGCTTGCTTTAAATTAATACTTATATTATTGTAAAAAGTCGCCTTAATGAATTAAGTTTTAAAAAATATAATTTTATTGTATATTATTATGTTTCCGCATTTTTTGTGATGTTTCCATCGTTTTAATCGATATACATTGTACTTGAAGTTTAACGAATGGTATTTATCAGGGGTGGGCAAAAGGCGGCCCGCAGGCCGGATCCAGCTCGTGAAGACATCTTATACAGCCCGCCGCATAAACTAGAACACACTACAATTTTAAGGCCCACATTTGTAAAATTCTACTTAAAAAGAAAAAATAAAATAGTGGATACTTTGTAGTGTAAAATACAGTAATGGACACTCTCGCTACTGTATATGTGTACATTACTGTGTTACTCCAAATTTTGATAATATAATTAACCACGAACATAGTAAATTTCTCCATTCACATTCGTACTATCGAGCTACTCCAAAGTTTGATGATATAAATTAACCATGAACATAATAAATTTCATCATTCACATTAAGTTGTAAAGTTTTTTTTTACAAAATTATGTAGGTACCTAATATTTTGTAACATTCTGTCATGAACATAGTAAATTTCATCATTCACATTAAGTTGTAAATTTGTTTTTATAAAATTAATTGCGTAGGTACCTAATATTTTGTAACATTCTGATGTATTAGGTTGTTAGCAATCAATCTGTTTGATAAAATATTTATTTTTAGAGAAAATTATCAGAATTTATTAATTCGTAGGATGAATTATTTTCTAATTTTACTAATGAAAAAAATAATTTCTACAGATGCTTTTGAACTCTGCATACAAAAAAAACTAAGAAAATAACACAAGAAAAGTATATTTTAAAAATAATAGAATAACACAAGAAAAGTATATTTTAAAAATAATATTGATACACAAATATTTCTTTGCATAAGTATCACAAAAGTGGCTACATACAATAGCAAGATTGACAAGAACATGTGCAGGTAAATCAGCGAAACCCTTCTCCTATGTGATGATGAGAGAAATGTATTGCTGCAAGAATCAATCCCCACTTGAACATGAATAGTCATTTCATATCAAATTAGTTTTTATTAATTATTAATAGAGAAGCTAATGTTATCTTCAACAATTTCATTACATAATTACATAATAATAATTAATAATTACATAATCACAGCGCCGTAAGGTTAAATTCATCCTTAGGTACTTTACAGTTTTTATACGGCCAGCTTCATCCTGAAGATTGTTTATCCAGCCCACAGCAGAAAATAATTGCCCACCCCTGGTATATACTTTTCGTATTTAACCCTTTTGACTGACCGACAAAGATTATCTTCAAAGTTCTATATTTGATTTATTTGACTGACCAACAAAGATGATCTTCAAAGTTCTATATTTGATTTATTATTCAGTGTGGAAAAATGAATCGAATGTAATATAATTAAGGATTTTTTACATACAAACAATAAAAAATTTAAATATTTGAGAATTCAAATTCGTTCATTTTTCCACATGTTAGCCCAAAGGTCCCTGGTTCGATCCCAGGCCGAGGCAGATTTTTTCTTCATATAAATTAGTTAAAAATTCTGGTTCAATTATTAATTAATAGATGGCGCCACTCATTGATTCAGTAAAATTAATAATTATTCTAATTACGAAATGTTGCTAACATTAGTTCATATTATTTATAATCATTAAATTATTCCGTTATATTTAAATCAAAATAAAAAGCTCTTTAGGCAAGGCAAAAAAACTTTTAATCATCTATATCCCCTTAGTTAATAATGATAATAATACTATCCAGTTTTACATTGGGAGTACTGCACGCAATATAAACAAGCGAGTCAATGAGCACAAAGCTGACATAAGGGCAGGCAGGCTGAATACAGCATTAGCAGAAACATATTATACATCTAATGTAGATATCCAATGGGTGGGAGCAAAATAATTAAACCTATATTTGATGGGAGAGGGTTAACTACATATGAAAGTATTGAGATTATTAAACGTTCTAAACAACAAATAGTTGTTAACAGTAACATTCCAGAAGATTTACCAACATCGTGGACCTGGGCCACTATAAAATAATATTTGACATATAGAATGAAGCCAGCAATAAGAGATGTTTGGTAAATATAGCTTCAGATTACGTCTTTCCATAAGTTATGGGATACTGGTTCTTTGTTATAATTTAAATATATGCTGAGAGGATATAAGGTGACCCAATTGACCTACATCCACAATACAGGTAGGAAATGTTGCTAACATTAGTTCATATTATTTATAATCATTAAATTATTCCGTTATATTTAAATCAAAATAAAAAGCTCTTTAGGCAAGGCAAAAAAACTTTTAATCATCTATATCCAAACGAATAATACGAAGGGCCGAAAACAATCATTCCACGCTAACTTGGGTTGGAGGCAATGCAGTTACTGTATATGCTACATTTTGAATTATTTCTGGATAATGTGATATGGCCTCCATGACGTTCAACTTAGATGACCGATCTATTTTCTCTACTTCATTCAAAGCAAAGGAGAAGTCGAGTTTAAATTTAGAAAGCGGGGATACTTCTGATATTGAATTTTTACTTTCTTTTTCAGTTCGGCGGCGTTTAGCTTCAATATCAAGAAGCTTCTCAAAATCTACCTCATGTTCAGAACTAGAATCAGAAGAGGTTGTTGAAGGCTCACTCGCAATGAGTGATTGGTCTTCCTTATTTGATGACATTTTGTTGAAGGCTCACTCGCAACGAGTGATTGGTATTCCTTATTTGATGACTTTGGTACTCATTGCATTCGAACAGCTATATCAAACAATGCTGCCTTTCCCCTATTGAGCTGTTCTTCCTTTAAATATTTGAGAATTCTACCAAGTTTCAGAACAGATATATCGTCGTAAGGGAAAAAAATTACATAACTTTGTAAATATAAGTCGTAGCTTATTTAAATTGATTGCATTCGATTCAGAATAATAAGATACGTCTAAAATCGTTTAAAATAGCCGATTATCTATAAAAGTTTTGCAGAAAATCGTAAGGAAACATGATTTTGAGCCCCATAACTTGAGAACGGGGCTTTTGCCTCTCATTGGACCTTCACCAATGAACTCAGGAGCCTTTATTAGGGGGTAAGGTAAAAAAGTGTCAAAATTCTGCTCGATTTTTAATACTGTCGTACCAAATTGGTTGAGCAATATGATTGGTCAATCACCAAAAGAGGCAATCTTTATTTTCACCAATTTTTCACCTATCAGCTATTAACATTTACCTAAAAACGAATGGTTTAGCCCTCTTAAAGTGGCTCCCTCTTTTGTGAACTACAGGCACTACAGAATTTTTCTCATCAGAGCTGGACTATACAGAAAACATGAAAAATAAATTGTGGGAAATATTAATCGAGCATTTCCAATGTTATCTCATCACACTTGCAAGCTGCAATTTCTTAGTCGCGAATGATAAGCTGGCGAACGTTATTTTGACCCTAGATGTAGCTCAAGAGTATGGCATAATAGAACAATTTGGCAACGTTTTGCAACAGAGAGAGAAGATTATGGGTGCTAGGGTATCTGCTGTAATGAAGTTTTCTGACAAGAATAGATCTTTAATCAATGAAGAGATTGAAAAGTTGCTTTTTGCCTGAATTAGATAAAGATATATGAAGAGAGATCCAATAACTCAGGCAATAATCTATGAGAAGACTAGGTTAATTTTCGAAGAACTGCAGAAGAAAACTCCAGGATGTACTTCAGATCAAACTGAGGAATTTAAAGCAAGTCAAGACTGGTTTCATAGATTCAAAAGTAGAACAGGATAAAGAAGACTTTATTCCAACATCCAAGGACTAATAAATTGTGTGTTGTGTATAAAATAATGTATTTTGTAATTAAGTGTGTATACAATAGTAAAATCTATATAGTAAAGTAAATAATATAGGGTATCTCTCTCATCTGACCCATTAGGGAAGTAGGATGGGAGTCCAACCACGAATTAATTTATTTTCCATAGTCTTATATGGGGAAAATTGTCCCGCAATTTGATACTAGTTCAGTGACAGATTAGTGTCAAATTGCAGGGTACCACGGTATCAGACCATTGGATCAGGGAGTTGAACTCACTGAATTGCATTGTCCAATCACAGAATTTATTGATGATATCACAGTCATTAAGTATAAGTGATCATAAGTCAAGAACTATGTGTATTTAATATCATCATCTAATGCATTAGAAAACATTCACAAGAAAAAGTAAAATTTACCTGTCTAGCCAAGATATAAATGATTTTACTGCTAATAAAATATCAGAAACAGATGATAATATTAGAGTTGATACTCTCTCTTGTTTTCCATTATCTTCTATTGGACCATTTCTTTTTAATTCATTATATAAACTTCTTGCTTTACAAGCTAATTTCAATGCTAAGCATTGCAAATTTTCAGATCGGAAGAGCGTCGTGTAGGGAAAGAGTGTAGATCTCGGTGGTCGTAAAATAATTACTTTATTATTTTTATGCTTTACTTCAAAACAAAGTAAAGTAAATATATTCTCACCAATAACCTCAATAAATTTATTGCTTCAAGGATGAGTTCTTGATGTCCTACTTTTGTAATATGAAGATGGGTTAAATCATCAGGAGTCAGAATTAGAAGATGTTGTCCATCAATATTATTATTAAGAAAAAAATGAACATAAGGTAAAATTGAATCATCCAGACCTAGAAAATAAATCCTTATTTTTTATAAAATAAAAATTACATCAAATTCTTCATATATATTTAAAATAAATTGATTTCAATGTTCCTATTATTATTTGAATTAAATAAATCACACACATTATATTTTTATAAGCAATTAAAGCATATAATGCATATAATATGGAATTAAATTTAATTGAAAAATGCAAATAAGCTACATATACATGGATTTATAATCATAATCATAAACTTGATATCTCAGCCATAGAAAATCAATATAAAAATATACAGTATATCTATTTATAGTACCTGACTTATACAAATAATTGAGACTGAAGGATTTTATGTAACATGGCTTTTGTGGAAATCAGAAAATGATTTTTTAATAAAAATTCTGAAGTAATGGACTGCATGCACTTATACCATGTTATGTCACCACATTGCTCTCTGAGTAAGAGCAAAACAATAACACATGGTATGTAACATGATTATTATAGGTATCCTACCAGTAACCAAACACAAATAAAATAATATGATCTTCTATATGTTGTAAACCAATATATTTGGACATATATCTTGCAAATTCAATAAACTTTTATGCTCTATATATCAAAAAAAAAAAAAAAAAAAGGTATACTTTTTATTCCAAATATAAATTTAGTAAAAAAAAAAAAAAAAAAAAAAAAAAGGATTTACAGAGGTTGGATATCCATAATTGGAAAATATATGTATATAAGATTACCAATATTATGTATATCATTTTATTAATTTTTATTTAAGCATAGTTGTTTCATATTAAACATATCATAATATAAGATAAAGAATAGATTATAAAAAAATTTTGGAGATGGTTCAAAAAATCTTTGAATTGATAGCAAATATTTTTATTTGTATTTCTGACAGACTATCTTTCATTGTAGAGGAAGCAAAATATTAAAACTTACAGCAATATCAAGTATATTTTCATTCAATCATGTATCAGAATACTAAATTCAAGCTTCACTGGAAAAGAAAAATTTTCAAGAAAAGAGAAGTTAAGATGACAACCTCCAAAAAATGAAGACATGAAAGTCTGTCAAATGTTGGTAATGAAGTGGTTATTAGAGTTGTTATGGATACAACAAATTCACATATTGAAAACATTCAAGAAAATCCTGAAAGGAAAAAACTAGCACAAGAGTGCAGTGTCTTTTAATTAACAAAATCAAATATTTGACATCCATAATTTCACCAAGAATGCTGCAATAGTCCAGTATTACACTGGTCTTTGTGATTACGAACATTTTCTTTTTATTCAACATTCTTCAATCAATTTTCAGCATGCTGAAATCTTGATGTAATAAATTAACACCAGAAAATTTGCTATCGATCAAATTAAGATAAGCCAAGGAAAATTGGGAATGATGTTTGCTATAAAAAAAAAATTACAGTAGGCAATGTCAATACAGTGGATCAATTTTTTTTTTTTTGTATTTTCAACTTAAAGAAATCCTGCTGTGATCATGTCAGGAAATAATGACTGCATATATGCCAGCAAGTTTCAAACATTCTTTTCCCACTACCAGAGTCATCATAGTTGCTACTGTATCAATCATGAAATCTGCTAATGTAAAAGTTAGGTTAACTACCTTCTCTGTATATAAAAATATTAACATTTTAAAAACTGTTATTGGTTGTTCACCTAGAGAGCAGGGTTGCAGAGTCGGAGTCAGACCTTATAAATTTTAGGGAGTCAGAGTAGGATCATTTGCCATCGGACTCTGCAACCCTGCTAGAGAGAGTGTTTTTATTTTTATTTTAAATTCTTAAACTGGTAGTACAGACAAATAATAGTAATAAGCAAACTTGTAACATCTTCAGGTAAACTTTATTTTTTCTATAATATGTTTTTTAATATTCCTTATAATTATTTTTTAATAATCTTGTTAGTTACAGAATATCTGAATGTTGGAAACAGCAGAATGATTGATCAGGGATTTATGGTATAGAATTTATTTGCTGCCAAAGGAATGAAGTTAAATGCATCAACTATGCTAAATGGAAAAGTTCAACTGGAACCTTTATAACTGGCTAAAGACAGAATAGCATGAAAAAGAGTGAATGCAGAAAAGATTATTGGATTAGCAAAAACAAACAAAATTTTTAAAGTCTTTGTATCATTCTCTAGTTTTATATGTTGAAAGGAGCATATATACATGCAGGGCTGAGGTGTCGGCAGGAAAATGTGCCAACACTGACACCAACATTTTTTTTGCTGACACCGACTCCTTTGATAGTAAACACACATTAATGATTTTTTCATTTTTACTGAAAAAATTATTTATTCACAAAAAAAAGAAAATAATTATTTAATACATTTTTTAAATTTAAAACTAATAAATTATGAAATTATTGCTGACACCGACATCTCCTAACACTGCCAACACCTGCTGACACCGCATCCCTGTATACATGTATTCATCTAGTTACAAACATTCTAGTTATGCACATTTGTTCTTATGAACATACAACTTCATTTTCAAATTTCATGAAATTTCAGAAACTCTTTGATAATTTGAAACAATATAATTGGAAAATGCTCTCACCGCCACTTTGAAATACTACTGTAATAGGAAAACTGTGTAATTTTACATAACCAATATTATGTAAAATTATACAATTAGTCTATTACAGCAATATTTCAAAATGGTAATGATTATGCAAAAAACTCTCACTTTATAATCAGAACTTTTCATTCAAATCTGCAAAATAAGAAACTTCTAAATTGTGAAATACAGGTAGGCCTCGATTAGTGCGAATAATTGATTCCACAAATTTCTCGCACTAATCGCTTTTGATAAAAATTTCGCTAAGGCGAACTGTTTCATTTGTTAGATTTAATTACGAAGATAAAAATTATTTATTATGCATAAGCAAATAATAAAACTTTTGGATTCGTCATTTAAATGAATGCATCAAATTTCTCGACAAATCTTGACTAGATATTCATTATTACTTGATATAAAAATCGGAAATTAATTAAAATTTTAAATGAATAATTTCTATCGATTGTTTAACGTCAAAATTATTGTTTTTTTCCCAAACATTTGATACAGATACAAATACATTTAATAATTTAAAATTTAAATTTGTATTTCCTCCTCTCTTCGGGGTTTTTTTTTTTTTCTTATTTTTATTATTTAATTTTCTTTAATTTTTAAATTTGAGTTATAAACGAGTTGTTTTAATCTTTCATTAACGATTTAAATTCTAAATTAATTTCATAATTTATGAATTTAATTACTGGATTATTTAATTATTCGAAGGAATTTCGTTAAATTTTTCAAATATTCATATTTTCCATAAATATCCAAATATAAATTTAATATTTTCCTGAATTTGTCATTCTAATTAGAAATCAACGAAAATTATATAAAACATTTGACAGCTAATTCAAAATTAATTGGAAAGAATATTCAAAAATTTCCTTCCTTACCTTAAAAAAAAATTAAAGTAAATACATGTATACTCGGTGCATATATTATTACATATTAGTAAGGGTCAAACTACAGTATATGTAAATTCCCATTTATCTTGTATAATTAAATAATCAACCAAATAATTAGGTTTTTGTAAAAAGGTCACTTATGATAAATTTACTCAATTAAACTAGTAAATTCTGTTGTATTTTTAGAATAATTACACTATTTTTGATAAAAATTTCGCTAAGGCGAACTGTTTCATTTGTTAGAATTAATTACGAAGATAAAAATTATTTATTATGCATAAGCAAATAACAAAACTTTTGGATTCGTCATTTAAATGAATGCATCAAATTTCTCGACAAATCTTGACTAGAGATCACTAAAGAACAGAAGAGGGATGTAAAGAGAGACAATATGACGTCTACACTCACGTTCGCATTTGTGAAAATAAAGTTTGACGTTTTCAGTTGAAGATGTCGGCTCGGGTTCCCGAGGGGATGAAGCAATTCTACTCACGACCGACCCTCATTCCTTCGATTCTGTTTGTGACGGTCCATTATTCATCACACGTTAACCTAGACTCCATTATTCGCTTCAACAGTAACTAAACGTACGATGTTAGCAAAACGAAACGACTACTTGAATTGCTGACAGATAAATATCATCCTGAAACCGTTACAAACATGAACAACTATGAAAAAACGTCGAGGATATAGGTAAATAATTCGAGTTCTAAGAATTTAAAGAAAGTGATAATCACAGATTTCGTTTTATTTAATTAAATTCACATCGTTAATGACCATTATCATCGATTAAAATCTCCTGAAAAGTATTCAGTAAAAATGATTATTAATCTTCATAACCTAAACATTTATAAATTAAAAGTATAAAACTAATGTATTAAGATTATCAGATCCTAGTTTATAGAAAATGCCGATTAATAGAATAACTAAAACATTTAACTAAAATATTTTTAAAAATTAAATCAATGTTTTATGTTAAAATATCCTAATATTCCGTACATAAATAAAACGAATTCAATGTAAAAGGTCCTTTAAAAATATATATAAGTATATAGTCTAAAAAATAACTATTGTTTGAAATGTCATTTCCTATCATCTAGTCAAAATCCATAATACTGTATTTAAAATGTAGAAATTAATAAATATTAATGCACTTTTGCATTTTTTTATTATTTTAAAACGTTTATAAACACTGAAAAAAATAAAAAAAATAAGATATCACAGTAATTATGAGATTTTAAAAAATTAAATATCAATAAAATTTATATACAAATCATATTGGATTTTTTGTTAAAGATTTACGTTTAAAAAAAAATTTATAAAATATATTTTTTGCAGTTTAATGGAAATGAACAATAATGGAGTATTTTGAGATGATAAAAAGATTCGGTAAATTTAAAGAAAAAGAAAGAAATATATATTTTGTGGCATTCGTCTTAAGAGAAATAAGTTTCTTGTTGATTTGAAACAACTTAATATCCCAATGGAATTTATTGTTTTATAAACCTAATTTATCTCTTGAGAGTAATATAAACATGAAGTGGGATTTCCAGAGATCCAAAAGGAATGAGCATAAAGCAAAGCATTAGTTCGATCGAAAAAGTATTTTCATCTATATTTATTGTTTGAAATTACTTGTCAGTTTATATAGCTAACGGAGAAATAAATAAATATTTATTTATTTACTTATTTAAAGTTGCCAATTAATTAATTTAAGTTTTACATAAAAAATCAAAAATATCAACTTGTTTGAACTCAATTATTTTAAAACATTATAGTTGAAGTGTGTGATTGTGTAATATTTATAATTTTAATTCTCAATAAATGCATAACAAAAATTTTTGTCATTTCTTATAAATTTTTGTCATTTCTTAAACTGTTTGTTTCTTTTAGTTTGAAATTTTAAGTAAATGTATTATTATTGTCACGATGCTTTCGAAAAATGTTAATTTTTAATAAAATATATAAAATTTTATTTTTTTAATATGTTATCTTATATCTTATCAGAAATCATATCCTAAATTGAATTATGAAATATAAAATATTTCTTTATTATCTGTAATAAAATCATAAAACAAATTTACTTTGATATAGTTCTAAGCGTATGTCTTACTGTCTTTGCCAGATTATTTTAGAAGATAAATATCTGAGTCTAAATGATCGTCAGTGTTTTATTATTCTATTATAGAAATGGACATAGTTCTTTATTTTAAAAGGCTTTTGCGGTTCCAGAAAGAATCCAAAATATATCATATTCGTGGCTGAGAACGTATTTAGAATCTGATGCGATACTCTCACAGTTATGAAGTTTTTGCTATCGATGTCTATAGAAAAAAAAACGATATTAGAAATATACTGAAGATAAGGATTCACCATTATGGAAAAAGGAAAAATGCAATTTTGTGGTATGGAAAGAACCGACTTTGCTAAATAAGTTATAAGAAAAACCAGACAATGTGTAAGCATTACCTTCGACACTTTTTAATATCTTCACCAACAAAAAATGATGGATTCGGCAATTCACGAAGTCCATAGACAATTTATTATTATTATTTTTATTTTTTTTGGTTTTGTTTACTGCAAAATATTTCCGCGTAATAAAAATAAATAGTTGGAAGTCAAATCATCTATACTATTTCAAGATGTTTTTCATCAAATAAGAGATTTTTAAATGTGGAATAACAGAAATTTTTAATCTCCATGTTACAGAAATAAAATGTTATAAGTTATTTAAATTCTTAAATATCCGAAATAAAAATTAAACAAAAATGTTTAATATCTGAATGAAAGTATAATTAAATCGCACATAAAATGTAAAATTCGAAATGCACTGAAATTATGTGAATAGTTGAAATTAATTTGAAAAAATAAAATAAATGCAGTAAATAAATAAAAATTATTTTAACAATATTTTTGTGATTAAGAGTGTTACGCATAATAAAAATATACATCTTATATGCAAGATATGTTATTCAGAAAATCACGAACAAAGCGATACAAAAAAATAAGAATAATTTAAAATATTTTTAAAGATAGATTATGAAATATTATATACCAGTTAGCCCCTGGTCACTATGTGCCCAAATACACCAAAAACAAAACATTTGTTTCTTATCTGTCAAATTTGAGATTTTTCATTTATTTAGTATAACCTTGTATATAATGCTGTTGCTTGTTTTTTTCCTCCAGACCAAACTTTGAAATTTTCTTTATATGAAATTGGCAACTAACAAACTATCTAGGTACCGATTCAGTTATTTAGGTAATAATTATAATTTTTATCTTAAAATAAAAAATTATAATTTCTGAAATGATTAAAATATTATTTAAATTCTGAAATAAATTAAATATTATTTAAATGCAATATTTATGTAGCCTCGACGCGCCGAATGCTAACCGAACAGCCAACATTTGTCGATCGAAAAGACAGAAATTGAAGTCAAATAACAAAAAGAAGTATACCAACATAAATAGGAAGTAAACTATGATAATTTAAAGCAAAATTTATAAAAAGATTGGGATTTAGTTTTCTAAAAGACGCAATTAAAGATTTGAAGTGAGAGGAGTTGAGTTTAGGTTTTCTAAAAGACGCAATTAAAGATTCGAAGCGAGAGAAAATAGTAACCGATTAAAGATTCAAAGCAAGAGAAAATAGTAACGGCGACACTTCTGGAAGTAAAGATTCGAAGCGAGAGAAAATTGTAACGGCGACACTTCTGGCGCTAAAGAGTCGAAGCAAGAGAAAATAGTAACGGCGACACTTCTGGCACGGGAATTCGCACATGCGCAGAAACATGGACTCCACATGCTTATTCTTTATTATATATGATGATATTTATTATTATTATTATTATTATTACGTGCACTACTCCAATGAGTACAACACGAATATACTGATAGAAGTTAGCTTAACAATTGGAAAAATATATGAGATTATTACAGCTTGGAGGAGAGCATATAAAGATTGTACAGCTGGAGCTTTTTCTTCATAACATTAGTAATAAAATTCAAAAGTGAAGGGAAAATTTTTGAAGTAAAAAGTTTCTCGGTGTCACAAGGAAAAGTGATATCCAACAAAGAGAGTTCCAGTTGTAGGTTTAACCTGTCTAGTGTAAAAATAGGGCAGTTCATAAAGAAGGTGGTTTATGGTTTCAATAGTATTTTCATCACAAATGCAAAAGGCTGTGTTTATACATTGATATTTATTTATGTATTTATTATTATATAGATTTATTATATATGTTACAGGACAAATCCGAATTCAGGAAATACTAGAATTTCCCAATTTGTATATGTTACAGGACAAACCCGAATTCAGGAAATACTAGAATTTCCTACAGGCAAACCCGAATTCAGGAAATACTAGAATTTCCTAGTCAAAACGAGAACGCCTAACGCTTGTCGGATGTTCTAGTATTTCCTAGGCCGAACTTGAAATGCCAAACATTTCTTGGACGTTCTAGAATTTCCTAGGCCGAATGCGAAATGCCGAACATTTCTTATTCAAAGTCTGGAATTTCTAGTTTTTATAGTCTAAACCCGAAGTGGCAAACAGTTAAAACAAAAGTCTTCATTTCTCATATATTCCTAGTCAGAATTTGATATTTGCCAGCAGAAATTTCTTTCTTTAGAAAATATCGAACTCGATATTTGCCAGCAGAAATTTCTTTACAGAATATCCGTAATGATAAACAAATCTGATTGAGAAAGATTGTAATCTAAGCCAATGGAAGTGCATACACAGGGCTAAATCCGCTTTAAATGCACGAAGCATTGTTTATCTGAATTATGTTTGTGCAAAAATATAATATTTTGTGTAATTCTAAATGCCACAAAAGCCTACCTTGAAAAAATAAATAAGAAGTACCTAATTATGTTTTTTATTTTTGTATTTATAGTAATACCATGAATAAAAAAATTATTGATTAACAGATTTATAAACATTATTATAATAATATAATGATATTATTATTATTATGTTATCATTATATGATATAATGATATTATTGTATAATGCATATTTTTATTAGTTATTTTTAACAATGTAATAGTTATTTTTGATAGGAAATAACTATTACATTGTTATTTTCTGTCGAGAAAATAAAATAAAACAAATTGAAAACAAAGCTAACTGTCATTCATTGTTTACACGGTTGACTTTAAAGAACTGAAATTGCCAATTTTTTTATTTTTTATGGATTAATATTTTAATATTTTGATTAGTCGAAGTTCAACATAAAATACAAGAAAAATTTTAAAAATTGAAAAACATAACTAGGTACCTCTTGATTATTTTTGTAAGGTAGGTTTTTGTGGCATTTAGAATTACACAAAATGTTATTCTTTTTATACAATAATTCGTATACTACAATACTTCGTGCATTTAAAGCGGATTTAGCCCTACATACGTACTCTACTGGTGCAGATTTGCAGTCTTCCTGAATGAGATTTGTTTATCCTTGAGGATATTCACTAAAAAAAATAAATTTCTGCTGGCAAATATCGAATTCTGATCGGGAATACATGAAAAATAGACTTTTGTTTTAACTGTTTGCCACTTCGGGTTTTGACTAGGAAAAAGGTTTTAACTGTTTGCCACTTCGGGTTTTGACTAGGAAAAACTAGAAATGTTTAACTGTTTGCCACTTCGGGTTTTGACTAGGAAAAACTAGAAATTCTAACTTTGAATAAAAATGTTCGGGGCTCCAAAATAAAAAAGGAAGATGAAGAAGAAGAAGAAATGTTCGGCATTTCAAGTTCATGTTCAGTATTTTGAGTTTGGCCTAGGAAATATTAGAACGTCCGACAAGCGTTAGGACGTTCTAGTTTTGATTAGAAAATTCCAGTATTTCCAGAATTCGGATTTGTCCTGTAACATATACAGTATATCGATTAGATATATACTATTGGTATCATATTTATGAATTTTTTTATATATTTCAAGTAAACTTTTTATAGGAAACATTTGATATTTTACATTTCTTCCAGCATATAGCATTATGCGAAATGCACAATATACAAATTATAAAATTTTTTAATTGAAACTTTAGTTATTCGCATCAAAATTTAATAATAGCTTACTTATTTTGTCTAAAATAATTAAATGAAATATTCATATAGTTTCAGTACATTGCGATTTTATATAAATTCATTTATCGGAAATAATCATTTAAAATATACATATTTCTGATTATAATTATTGAAATCTCAAGAATTACAGAAATGTTAAAATACAGAGTAGAAGAATTAAGTAAGACAGAGAATACGCTGCATTTCTGCAATTTTACAAATATTGTAATGATTACAATCGTCACAATTATTATAACGATTGCCAGAATTATCGCCTGAGCCTCGAGGGTCGCTTCTACTCGTGATCGACGAGTATATAGAGATCTCTTCATTTATTAAACAGTTAACGAATTTCCCTCAAGGAAACAATGGAAATAATGGAATCTGATAAAAATTATCTATCTAGTAGAATAGAAAACTGTGTAAGACGAGACATTTTTTTATATTACATTTCTAGAATGAAAATGTTTTTTATAATTTATAATGTTTCATTTGAAAAATTTTATTTATCATTCAGGATACAAAATTCTTATACATTCACATAATAAAATATTATTTTAGTGTTTTTATATAACGGCCTTTACCTGTAGATATGTTGATTAAATTTGGATACGTGATAAATTTGATATATAAAGATTTTAATATAAATCTTCGTTTCTATTGTACGTTGTTCAAAATATATGTTAAATCCAATTTATGTGGACGTTGAACCACTCAAAATAAATTTGAAGATATCTCCAATCTTCTGTAACAATATTTTATATCCAATATATATTTAACCTAACAATATTTTTAATAAAATTAGAAAAGTTTCATGATGAAACTAAAATATTTCTATAAAACAACAAGAATAGAAAGTGTTGTAACATTTATAATTTTTATCATACAAATAATAACGATAAGCATCAAAACAAAATTTAAATAAAAACTTTGGTGATACATTCTTTTATAAGAAATTTCTGTTAGCATATATAAAATTTTATAAGTTAGAAATTTTTATTTATTGTTCTCTTTTAGTTTGATTTTGTTTCGCTGTAATGTCGTATTAGAGAATACGTATATTAAATTGTAATTTTTTTTGTTATAAAGGAAATAAAAATATTAATTAGAAAAGGCAATAGAGAAAAAATATTAAAATATTTTATTAATTAATCTTCTAATCAAAAAATAAAAACCGTGCTATATTACTTATACACATATTAATTCTCTTATGATAATTTTTTAATTAAGCGAATCTACATTCCATTATTTTATATTAAAGAGAATTATAATTATTTCTTAATTTATACAGTAGAATAAAACTTCCAATGCCATGAATTTATCATTATTGCATAGATTTATAGAACTAATCCCATTCGATTATATCGATTTGTTTGAGTGTTTATCTCGAAAGTTTAATGAAATGCAAGATATTATCAGTTTAATATGATAATCAATACTTAAAATCTTAATGTAGAAGAATGATTTAAATGCTAAATACAGTATATCAAAAGAAATAAAATGATTTTCTGTAATTAAATTATTTCTTTCGTAAATCGTATTACTATAATTTCATTTTATTCTATAAGTGGTATAAATTGATTGAAAGGTTTCGTTTAAAGAATGAGATTAACAGAGATGAAAATGTAAAGGTTAAGAAGACAATTTGGATTACTTTATCGCATCTGAATCAGCTGCACTCAATCCAGCTTATACAGTAGAGGTTCGTTTTCACAACTAGAACTATCTCATAATCACGAAATATTATTCTGCCTGAAGAATTGAATAGAATTGTTTATCTGAGAATCTGATGTGAGAACATAAGATTACTTCACTCTGTTGATGGAGCAATTTCCGGATGAAGAAGTATTTTGTAGAAAAATGGTAAAGAAAGAGAATACATTTCACGAAATATCTCACATATTTATATCGAGTTCAGATCGGT
This sequence comes from Olivierus martensii, assembly GCA_000484575.1. Lineage (NCBI taxonomy): Eukaryota > Metazoa > Arthropoda > Arachnida > Scorpiones > Buthidae > Olivierus > Olivierus martensii. Next base: position 53,851 of record AYEL01022423.1, read on the forward strand.
AGATTGATTCACAGCATAATATACGAATGTGTTCTTTAAGATAAACATCGATAACATATGTCTATGTAAACTGGTGTTATCATCCATCAAACGAAAATTGGGACCAATTACACCTGCAAAGAGAATGATTTATCGATCTAGGATTCCATTTCGATATACTTATCTTTAAAAGTTATGGTTTATATCCTAAAATGCGTTGAAAGATATTCTAAACAAGTCATTTTTTTCCATTTATATCCGGCTTTTTTACTATTAAGACTAAATTACTGTATTTCAATTTCTTGATTATTTCCAGGACTTGTAAAAAGCTTGTTTGTAATTCGGATATATCAATAACTACATATATCTGATATTAAATAGTGCCTATAATATAGAATCTCAAAATATCTATTTGAGAGATAGATCAAAGATACGGACGATAACGTTAAAGATTTTTATATAACAATTGGAAATCTAAGAAACTGATATTGCGGATCATATAGCAAGAAATAAAATATAAGAAGGTTATAGAATAGGAACCTATACAGTAGTTATAGTAGTTATAAAATATTACTTGAAAAATACTATTCTGTGAAAAGTTGAATAATAAGAGTGCAAATGATATTCATTGCTGGATAATATTAATATATGATTAAATAAATTTCATTATAAATAAAATAATTGTTGAACTTTAAACTCGAAATATGCGTTTAATTCTTTAATTCGTTTTTTCATTGATTGATTATAGTTCATTCAATGTTATAGCATATACATCTTTATGCTATAACATTGAACTGTAATCAATTCTCTACTGTATTTAAATTAATAAACTTTCGACCAGGAAATATTAGTAACGTTATGAAAACAGCAAATTATATATTAAATATTAATATATAATAATAATATAATATTAATATATAATTCAATAAATCATATATTAAATATTAAATATTCAAATTCGACATTTGCCGCCCCATAAAGCTATTGCCCCGGGGCTATAGTCCATTTAGCCCTGGCTAGGGTGGCGCTGATGATAACATTAGCTACTTAATAATTAATAAAAACTTTTTTGACATAAAATGACTACTCATGTTCAAGCAAGATTGATTTTTGCACAAACATATTGCTCCCACTATCACAAGGGACAAGAATAATGGTTGCGCCAATTTTTCTTCACAAGTTCTTGTCAATCTCGCTAACGTGTGTAGCCACTTTTGTGATATTACACAAAGAATATATTCTTTATCAATATTACTTTAAAAATATACGTTACTTGTGTTATTTTTTTAGTTTTTGTTTGTATGCAAAGAATTCAAATGCATCCGTAGAAACTATTTTTTCATTAGAAACATTAGAAAATAATTCGTCTTAAGAATTAATAAATTCAGATAATTTTCTTTAAAAACATAAGTATTTTATCAAACTAATAACCTATTAAGTTATTGCTAACAACCTATTATATCAGAATGTTACCAAAATATTAGGTAACATAATTACATAATTAATTTTGTAAAAACAAACAAATAATAATATCAAAATTTGGAGTAATAATTATAAATATTGTATTATGGATGTTAGCGACAACATCCATTATTTTACACTACAAAGTATCCATTATTTTATTTTTCCTTTTCGATTCGAATTTTACAAATGTGGTCCTTAAAACTTAATGTGTTCTAGTTCAGGGGTGGCGAACCTTTTTCTGCTGGCGTGCCAAAAATATTAAAAAGTTATATTTCTTAAGATGGATGTTAGTGACAACATCCATTATTTTACATTACAAAGTATCCATTATTTTATTTTTCCTTTTCGATTCGAATTTTACAAATGTGGTCCTTGAAACTTAATGTGTTCTAGTTTATGCGGCGGGCCGAATAAAATGCCTTCGCGGGCCGGATCCGCCCCGCGGGCCGCCTTTTGCCCACCCCTGACATAGTCTAATAATCGTTTGAAAATTTAATGTAAACTTTATCCGCCAGGGGAAGTTTGGTTGTATTAGTTTGGTTATTCCATAAAAGAGAATAATCCCTTGATTAGTATGTTGTTATGATTTTTGATTTAAATTGTTTTTTTATTTTTATTTTTTTGACTGCAAAGGGGACCTTTGATTGAATGGGCCCTGGGCTGCAGCCCATAAACATAATGCCTAAATATGTCCCTGGTTCTGTTACTCTTAAGTTTTAAAGAGTAACATAGTAAAATAAATGGATAGATTCCTATCCATTTGCTATCCACTTATTCTACTGTTTGACCCACTGTTAGACTCTTGTTTTATCTCAAATCTATTTCTGTCTCTTACCGATATGTACAGTAATTTCATATAATATTTAAATCTTTAAAATAAAATATAATTTTTTTTACACATCTTGGATTTCAGGAAAAATAAATTGTCACGAGAAAAACGAAAAAAATTTGTCAGAAAGTGTTTCTTCAGTTTCAGATTGTGGTAAGTGAAGATTATAATCTTAATTTATAAAAAATTTCATTAGTAAATGATTTATTATATCCTTTCCCTGAAAATAGTTATTCAATAAAATTCCTATCAATATGTGGATCATTTCTTAAAATATATAAATCTTTGTAATTTATGAACACTGATAAACACTAGTTAAAAATATGAACTAAGAAAATCATATTTTCTTATCTTAAAATTAAGAAAATATGATTGAAAATTATATATAAGATATAATTTAACAAAAAAAAAAACTAAAAACTTTTAAAAACAAGAAAAACTATCAGTATTATGGCAGGAAAGGCACTCATAACTATAATAACTCAATAAAAACACTATGGTGTTTTTATTGAATTATTATAGTTATGAGTGCCTTTTCTGCTGTAATGCCTATAGTTTCCTTGTTTTTAAGTCTATTTGGCAAGGGTAGTGGATTAAAATCATCATAATCAGCAGTGAAGAAACCCCTCCTATTGAGTATAGTTGATGTCATTCTCCATAACATACCAAATAAAGCAAGAAAGTACTCCCTCCAATGGACAATCCCTATCTGCGAATATCTTAACTTCCTCTGTATAGTTTATTATAAACAACTGTATACTTCAGCACGGAATCAATCCAATGTATAATTATTGAACAGATTCCATGTCTGTTTGCTGTAAGGCTAATTTGCTCAAAAGAACTTAAGTCAAATGCCATTTGAAAATTAAGGAATGTTCCTATGGCAATTTCCTTGTATCCAATTGATCTTTCACTGAGTTTCATATAATAACAATTAAAATACAAAATAGAAGGAAATTGAGGAGTGTATTTCCAATAGAAATCATTATTTTGAAAATTTCTTCAATTAAATAATGCAAATAATTAAAAACGAAATTCTGAAATGTCATGTGAATGAAAGAAACTTAATGCATATTGTTTTATTTATTTTTAGTCATCTTGATTTTTTTAATCTTGATGAGTCTTTTGATTTGTCATCCCTTTAAGTTACATCAGTACCAAGCTTTCTGTTAAGAAACAAATTGTATTAATTAACATGAAATTTGAATTAATTAATTGAAAGATTATTTTAGATACTTTTTATTATTGTTGTTGTTGTTATTTATTTTTATTATTTATTATTATTATTTTCCAAGTATTTTATTATATACACCGAATGAATATTCCTTCTACCCTAGCTGTTGCTGCACCAAAAAAAAGACGTTTTACATTGATCATTATGATGAATAAAATAATCTAAATTGACTGAAGTATAAATCAATCTCATATTTTTATCTGAATCAAATGAATATTCCTTCTACCCTAGCTGTTACTTCACCAAAAAAAGACGTTTTACATTGATCATTACGATGAATAAAATAATCTAAATTGACTGAAGTATAAATCAATCTCATATTTTTATCTGAATTAAAAAAAATATATACTAAATCCTATATAATTGTATATGGTACGTCAAAACCCTGAAAATTGACCATTGACCAATTCGCGAAATGAACATTGACAAATGTCCAAAAAGTTTCTTTTTTAATTCTGATTTCGGAGCCAGTCAGTTCGCGCATTGGCCAAAAAGTTTTAGTCGACATCAAAAGAATGCTGCTGTAAATTTTTACAAATTCATTACAAAATTATATCTTTTGCAATTAAAATTATAGTCGTTAGGATCATCCATGAACTTGCTTTATTTCGAACACTTTTTGACTCCCTCCCTCCTCTTCGTCATTTTTTGTCATACCAATTTGTCTCCCTAGCCGTGATGTCACATATTTAAAGACTCCCCTTCTACTTAAAAATTTTTTCTCCAATTTTAAACATTTAATGCAGTGTTTTGCAAACTTTCTATGTCTGCGTCCCTCCTTTTTCATGAAAAATTGGTACACACCGATTTTAATAACAGTCTATTATTTTTTCTCATGCCAAGTTTGTCTCCCTTGCCGTGATGTCACATATTTAAAGATTCCCCTTTTACTTAAAAAATTTTTCTCCAGTTTTTATCATTAAATGCAGTATTTTGCAAACTTTCCATGTCTGCGTCCCTCCTTTTTCATGAAAAATTGGTACACACCGATTTTAATAACAGTCTAATTTTATAAATGCTTTTTACTTACAATTTAATACTACAAAACAATATACCATATTTTCTATAAATAAAGTTCTTATACATAAAAATATATATATTTATGATGGTGTAACGATTTTTAATATGCTTAAACAAATCTTGCAAAAAAAAAAACGAAAAATAATATATATATTTATGATGGTGTAACCATTTTTAATATACTTAAACAAATCTTGCAAAAAAAACGAAAAATAGAATATATATTTAATACAACATAATATTTAATGCAATGGGTGAGCTTCTTTTTCGGCACAAATTCTCTCAAATCGGGTGTCATTGAAGATATCGCTATTTGCAATTCTTTGCAATGGTGAGATTATTTTTTCGGCACAAATTCTCTCAAATCGGGTGTCATTGAAGATATCGCTATTTCCAATTCTTTTTAATCATTAAACCAGATTGATGCTTTGTCTTTAAAACAGCTACAACAGAAAAATTCTGGATACAAGGATTTATGCATTTATAACCGTTTTGCTGATTCATTCTTCCAACAACAATTTGAATTTATTTTTTTGTTTGTCTCAAAAATGATGTCGTTTTTAATTCTTGAGCGCCCCTTTGGCAATTCTTTTTAATCATTAAAACAGATTGATGCTTTGTCTTTTAAACAGCTACAACAGAAAAATTCTGGATACATGGATTTATGCATTTATAACCGTTTTGCTGATTCATTTTTTTCAACAACAATTTGAATTTATGTTTTGTTTGTCTCAAAAATGATGTTGTTTTTAATTCTTACGCGCCCCTTTGCATTAGATTAGTGCCCCACAGTTTCGTAAACGCTTTTTAATGTACGAAATGCTCAAATGAGTCAGTTGCGTAAATGAACCAGGTTGTGCAAACGACCAAGTTGCACTCAGAGACAGATTAGCCATAAGACATAATAGACACGTTCCTAAGGCTTCCTGACAATAGAAGACCTTAAAATGCAGATTAAAATTATTAAACAATTTTATAATTTATTTAAAATTATAAAATTGAACTCTGAAAGTAGTCATTATCGAATATATCCCTTTTAAGATTCGGCAATACAATTTATAGTTGCCGGCACTAAAGTTGGAGGAAAATGACGCATGCGTATTTGAGAAAATGCTATTCAACCAATCAGAAATGGTCACGAAACGGAGCATTACAGATACTTCCGTTAGTGAAATCGCAGACGACATAGGCTTATGTTTGCAATATGATAAAAAGTTAATTTATACTGTTTTTCGCATTATTTATACAACACGTTCCTAAGGCATCCCGACCATATAAGACCTTAAAAAGCAGATTAAAATTATTAAAGAATTTTATAATTTATTTAAAATTATAAAATGGAACTCTGAAAGTACTCACTATCGAAAATATCCCTTTTAAGATTTGGCAGTAGAATTTAATTAACTGAATACCAACTTCAACAATATCATAAAGCAGGGATGGGCAATTATTTACTGCCGAAGGCCGAATAAATATATTTCATGATAAAGCGGGCCGTATAAAAATTTAAAGTACCTAAAGGCGAATTTAACCTTATGGCGCCGTAATTATGTAATTATTAGTTATTATTCAATATCATAAAGCAGGGATGGGCAATTATTTTCTGCCGAAGGCCGAATAAACATATTTCATGATAAAGCGGGCCGTATAAAAATTTAAATGACCTAAAGGCGAATTTAACCTTATGGCGCCGTAATTATGTAATTATTAGTTATTATTATGTAATTATGTAATGAAATTATTGATGATAACATTAGTTACTCTATTAATAATTAATAAAAACTATTTTAACAAAAACTGGCTAATCATGTTCAAGCGAGATTGATTCTTGCACAAACATATTCCTCTCACCATCACAGGGGACAAGAATAATGGTTGCGCCAATTTATCTTCATACATTCCTGTCAATCTCGCTAACGTGTATAGCCACTTTTGTGATACTTATGCAAAGAATATATTCGTGTATCAATATTATTTTTAAAATATACATTTCTTGTGTCATTTTCTTAGTTTTTGTTTGTATGCAAAGGGTTAAAAAGCATCCGGAGAAACTATTTTTTCATTAGAAACATTAGAAAATAATTCGTCCTACGAATTTATTAATTCAGATAATTTTCTTTAAAAACATAAGTATTTTATCGAACAAAGATAAGACGTCGACCTTCCCCAAGAGGTAATTTTCGATCCTTAACAGATAAATTATCATGCCATTGCGTTTGCTTAGAATGATTCTCGTTTACCCAGGTCTCATCTAAATATACAAAATTACTTAACTTTTCTCTAAAATGGTGTATCTGTTGTAAATATCTGTGACGATGGGCAACTACATCTGATCTTTCTATGAAAAACGATCTGTTATCAATCTTGCCGTATTTGAAATGAAGTTTATTTTTCATTATTCGACGAAGCGATCTTTCGCTTCATTTGTAGTTTATTTTCTCTCTTACACGTACTATAATTTCCGTTACGGTTGGATATTTGTTTTCTCTGAAAATTTCTGACACAGTTGCCCGAATAACGTAAAGATCAAATTCGTCGACATCAATTAATGCGGATATCCTTGATCGTTTTTTACTTGGGGACTCGAATAACAGAAAGATCAAATCGTCGATATCAATTAATGCGGATATCCTTGATCGTTTTTTACTTGGGGTTCGAATTATTTCTTCCGAATCCGGTGTAGTCTCAACAATTATTCTACGACAGGTTGAACATGATACGCCTGTTGCTTTGCTAGTCACTTTAATAATTTCATCGTTACTATCTCCATATTTACTTTCCTTTAGATAATTAAAAACATTAAAAATAATCGTTCGAGCTTGACTATTTAAAGTTTTTCCTTGAATATATATATTACGATCAGAAGTAGAAGCCATTATGGTTTAGTAAGAGGAACTCTGGGTAAATCCAGATCACTGCAGTCGATAAGGATATGTAACACGCATGCGTCATTTTCCTCCAACTTTCGTGCCGGAAACTATAATTAACTGAATACCAACTTCATCAATATCATAAAGAGATCTTTTCGAAGTACAACGGCATTTTCGGACAATGAAAACTAAGTTTGGTTTACAATCGAGTTATTATTTTGTAATTTCTATTTGTACAATATAAATTTTACTTCTAGTGTAATAATTGTACATACAACAGTAACAGATGTAGAAGGAATAGTTGTTGTAAAAAGAATTTACGTTGATTAATTTTTTGTTTGTTCTTTTTCAGTTCAAAATATGAATTTTACATCAATTGCTGTTGCTGGTTCTGCAATAGTAAGTGCTATTGTAGCACCTTTTGCTGTTCCAGCAGTACTTGGAGCAGCAGGATTTACGTCTGCAGGCGTAGCTGCTGGTTCTTTGGCCGCAACAATACAATCTTCGGTGTATGGTGCAGCAATTAGTCCAGGAAGTCTGTTTGCTATAGCACAGAGTATTGGTGCTGCTGGATTAGGTGTTGCTGGAACGATTGCCAGTAGCGCCGTCGGTGCTGTTATTGGATTTTTTGCTTATAGAAATGACTGATGAATAAAATTAACTGATATCAATAAAGTAAATATAATCAAAATTGTTTTTTTTTGTTGAACATATATAATGGAATATATTCATTAAAATAATAAATATAAATATTGGAATGTATTCGGATGATTATCGACTACATTCTAATATTAGCGTGCTAGATTTTCATCTGGAGAGCCAGGTTGGATTCTATGTCCACATTTCAAGACTCGAGGTGTCTAGACTTTATATAATCTCATTCTTCAACTTTTACACCAACTCCATTACTGATGTTGGCTAGACCATGGTTGACTGTGAAATATCTCCACTAAATCCTTTGTATGATTCAATGGCAAAATTAAATTTAAAAACCATTTTAATAACTCTTGAGTACTTTCACACATTACAAATTGCCTCAGAACTTCAACAATATTACGAATTGATTTCAAAACAGATTTTTTTTACGAATTGATTTCTAATAGGTTACGAATTGATTTTTATAGGTTACTAGAAATTTTTATAGGTTATTAAAAATCAATTACGAATTGATTTCTAACAGGTTGAACTCACACGAACCACAACAGAACCACAACTCGACCACAAAACGATGGTTACCGTGTGGTTTGGTTGTGGCCGAAATCGACCACTCGCGAACCACTTATATGCGCAATCCGTTACCGATTGCTGATTAAGGCGCGGTTTCCACTGTACGATTTCGTCCAGCAAAACGGATCCGTATAGCCGGTATCCTAGCAACGGCCCGTTTACGGACAGCAAAATCACGGAACGGATCGACTAGACCTCTATCCTACTTTCTGCTGGATACGGATCCTTACGGATTGACGTCACCGATTCGATAGCCAATAAGTAACTACTTTGTTGTAAACGAGAGCTTTGAAAAACATGGCGGTAAACGACGAAATACTTATAAATTTGGTTGGTGAAAACGTTTGTCTTTACGACAAATCCCGAAAAGAATATCACGACAAAATATTAAAAAATAATACTTGGGATAGAATAACGGACCAACTTACACAAGATGGTAAGTTCATGAACAGAATACAGTACAGCTAATCGAATTGGTCTTGTGCACGTGTTCATTCTTGCTTTATAAAATATTATTTAGTTTTAGAATAACAAAGCGTGTATTATCCACCACTATTCATCACTATATGATTGTATCTTCCTTCCAAAAGTGTTAAATTAAATATTATATTTATCAAAATCATAGATTTGATCGAAATAGATAAAACAACCTCTTTCTCCATCATGAAATAAACTTTTTCTATCGACGTATTTGATTGGTTTATTTTTACAACATTCGTTATTGGCTACTTCGACATGACGTTTTAAAAGTTACGGATCCGTTATACGGCCTATGTGAGCACGTAAACGTTTTGCTCTCCGAAATCGGAAGCTACTGGACGGCATCGTGCTGGACGAAATCGTACAGTGGAAACCGCGCCTAACAGGAAGCACTGTCGGCGGCTACTGGTCGGTGTGTCGCACTGTGTGAGTTGCGCTCAACCACTGACGACCACAATTTTGTAAATGATATCGACAAGTTTCGACAGCCGTTGGAATCGACTTCAGTTTAGTGGTCTGTCTGAGTTAGATTATGCATTTCTATATTAATATAATTATAATTCACGACTGTCCTTAAACAGATTAGTGTTTTGTGGTTGTGGCGTGGTTCTGTTGTAGTTCTTGCGAGTTCAGCCATAGTCTGAATGAATGAATTACAATAATGAAGTATCCAAAATTAAACAATATTGAATTAGCAGATCCTATTTGCACGATAAATTTGAAACTAAAAAAAAATTTCAGAACTAATTTTTTATGTGTGTTACAGGATAAACCCGAATTCAAGAAATACTAGAATTTTCTAGTCAAAACTACAACGTCCTAACGCTAGTCGGACGTTCTAGTATTTCCTAGGCCGAACTCGAAATACCGAATATTTCTTATTCAAAGTCCGGAATTTACCTGTGTTAAGTTCCCCCCAACTTTTGAATTTTTAAATTTTTTCTTTTGCATTCGTTTGCACCTTTTGCACTTTTAATAATTTCGTTTGCACCCCCACCGTTTGGCCCCTAGAGCCAAAACAAATTTGGGGGCTAACTTCACACTGGCCCCCAGTTGCGAATTTTCGAAATTTTTCTTTTGCACTCTTTAGCAAATCGTTAGCAGCTTTTGCACTTTTTATATTTAGGTTCTAGACCCAACGGTTTGGCCCCCAGAGCCAAAATAAATTCGATGAGACTAACCTGATATTTGCTTCTTTATTGATGTCATTAATCATAAATCACTTCATAACATATCTACTTATGCATAGAAATACCATAATTTACTAGCAATTATTATAAACAAAATAGTTATTTCTAAATACAAAAAGTATTATAAGATATCAGTCTATACTTATTTAACCACATTATTTAAAAGAACTTATAATGAAAATAAAATAATATCGAATTTTATTAATTCTTATCACTTAAAGTATTCAGTAATTTGACTATTTTCTTTCACAAATCCCTAAATAAACATACTCTTAAAATATGAATTTTTATGGTAAAAAATATGAATATTACGCAAAAAAGTTTTATTTGTTTTGGCTCTAGGGGCCAAACGGTGGGGGTGCAAACGAAATTATTAAAAGTGCAAAAGGTGCTAACGAGGTGCAAACGAATGCAAAAGAAAAAATTTAAAAATTCAAAAGTGGGGACCAACTTCACACCGGTCCGGAATTTCTAGTTTTTTCTAGTCAAAACACGAAGTGGAAATACTGTAGTTAAAACGAAACGCTTCATTTTTCATGTATTCCCGCTCCGAGTTCGATATTTGCCAGCAGAAATTTCTTTAGAGAATATCCGCAAGATTTGTTTAATCTCATTGAGGAAGACTGCAATCTACGCCATTGGAAGTGCGTACATAGGGCTAAATCCTCTTTAAATGCAGAACAATTTTTATTCAAAAACTTATTTAAGTATTGTGTCGTAGCATAGTATATCTAAATTATATTTGTACAAAATGTATAACATTTTGTCTAATTCTAAATGCCAAAAAAAGCCTACCTTGCAAAAATAAATAAGAGGTAATTAGTTATATTTTTTATTTTTGTATTTATGGTAATACTGTGAATAGAAAAATTGTTGATTAACTGATTAAAAACATTATTATAATGAACATAATGCATGATGAATTAGATCTATTTTAATAATGAACGTAATAAATGAGAGTTAGCTGTATTTTATTTTTTAAAGAACTAATTCAATTCTTTAAAAAATAAAATACAGCTAACTCTCATTCATTATTACATGATTAACTTTATAGAACTGAAATTGCGAACTTTTTATTTTTTATGGAAAAATATTTTAATATTTTTATTAGTCGAAGTTCAACATAAAATACAAGAAAAAATTTTAAAAGTTGAAAAACATAACTGGATACCTGTTATTTATTTTTGCAAGGTAGGCTTTTGTGGCATTTAGAATTACACAAAATGTTATTCTTTTTGTACAAATATAATTTAGATAAACAATGCATTTGTTAGATACACAATGTATTGAAAACTGGTTTAGTCTTGTGTACATTTCACTGGTACGGATTGAAGCCTTCCTAAATGAGATTTGTTTATCTTTGCAGATATTCTCTAAAGAAAGTAATTTCTGCTGGAAATATCGATTTTTAAGCGGAATGCATGAGAAATGAAGATTTTTTTGTTTTAACTGTTTGCCACTTCGGGTTTTGACTAGGAAAAACAAGAAATTCTGGACTTTGAATAAAAAATGCTCGAAATATCGAGTTTGGCCTAGGAAATACTAGAACGTCTGACAAGCATTAGGACGTTCTCGTTTTGACTAGGAAATTCTAGCATCTCCTGAAATCGGGTTTGTCCTGCAATATATACACCAAATGAATATTCCTACTACCCTAGTTATTGCTGTACCAAAAAAGAAATTGTAGATTAGTTAGTATGATGAATAAAGTATTCTATATTGACTGAATTATAAACCAAACCTCAGATTTTTATTTGAATTAAAAAAGAAAAAATTACGCTATATACTTGTATATGTTACAACCAAATCCTGAAAATCGGCCAACGAATTTTTCGACATGGACCAATGTTCGAAATGTTCCTTTTTTATTCTGATTTCGGAGCCAACCAGTTCGCTCGTTGGCCAGAAAGTTCTAGTCAAAGTCAAGATTGCTGTTGTAAATTTTATTTTATAAGTAATAGTAAGTTAATAATACTGATTCATTATAATGCTAAAAATCTGCAGTTAAAATTAGTCATTATGGATTATCCTCTCTACGTCATGCTATTTCGAACACTTTTTGACTCGTTCCCTCTCCGTCGCGTCGTCATTTTTCGTTACACACTAGTAGTGATGTCACATATTTGAAGACTCCTCCTTCTACTTAAAATTTTTTTCTCCAATTTTAATCATTTAATGAATGAAATGCTCAAATGAGCTACGTTGTGCAAATGATCAAGTTCGCTCAGGATTCGATGATTCACAAGATATAATAGATACGCACCTAAGGTCCCCCTACATTAGAGAACCTCAAAAGTAGAATAAAATTATGAAACAATTTATAATTTAAAAAAATTTTTGTGTAGGAACCCTAAAGGTCTTAATTTGGCCCTGATTACTTTGATGAACCTTACTCGTGGAATATGGCGGATAGAACGGCAGACGCGAAGATAAGATAAAGATGTTTCGTGACTGATTCTAAATAAAAAAATTACTTGACTGATATATAAACCAAATATCTATGTCGGCCGGATCTATAGCTCAATTAATAATTTTTTGCTGCACACTGTTGCACTTCAAAAATACTTTTATTATCGCGTTTATTAAATAATATATAAATGGAGATTGTGGAAAAATGTTGGTCCCTTTATTCGTAATATTAAACGCGATTTTACATAATTCCCAAATAATGTTGGTAAATTGATAAATAGGCCAGGATTTCTCACTTTTACCGGTGATTATGTATAATTGCCAAGTGAATTTGGTAAGTTTGATAAATATCACTAAAATTAAAGCGATTTTTGTATAATTTCCGAGCTGTAGTTCGTAAATTTGATAAATATCATGAAATTTTCCATCTTTTGTTGTTTTGATTAGTAATTTAATTATAGGGTTACTGTTTTTTCATTTTTATAATATACTCAGAGTAATGTAGGTACTCATTCACTTTTAACTTCAATTATCTGTAGTTGTTTCAATATATTGTTGGTTTTCAACGTCGTTTTCCACATCTTCCTCGCCAAATCCGCGTCTTTTTTCAAAGCGGATGCTTTTCGGAGTCTTCTTGAAGATACCAGTCTATATGGTTGTACGCTTCTATGTTTAGGAGCAAATCGATGCTCTGATATGATTTTTGTGTAAGTTGTTGCAATACAATTCCAAGTCAATACACAGGGAATTATCTTTATTTGGTAGTTATATATTGTGCTCATTTCGTTTGCCATTAATTCATATTTCCTCATTTTTTTATTATTAACTGTTGTTAACAAATCTCGATTTGTGATTCCGATTTCAATAAGCCAAACTACAAAAATATCGGAGCTATCATATTCAAGTTTTATAGACGTCTTTATCCGAATGTAAACTCAAATATCCGCATCTTCATTTGCGATTATTTCTAGAACCGAGTGACATCTTATTTTCTTTGATTGCTTAAAACTGAACTTATTAAATAAATGAAGATGAGAGAGCAAACTATTTCGTTACTCGACGATAATGTATTATTTATCAAATTTACCATCTTAGACTGGCGATTATACATAATGTCCGGTAAATTTGATTAATTACGTACGATTTATCATTTTTACCACTGCGAACTGGCGAGTAGGCATAATCACCGGTAAATGTGATTATATAAAAAAATTTATCACTTTTACCGAAATAGTTGGTGATTATGCATAATTACTGGATTACTTTTACTGTAACATATACGCGCTGTGCGCCGCGGGAAGTTGGCCCGGCGTACTGCCGTGCGCCTTGATTAATGTTTTGTTGATAGATGGATACGTTGTACGCACGATGAGGTTAGCAAATCTCTCATTTTCGTTTAATATATAATTAAAAAAGTTTTTAAACTAATTCGCATTCGTAATTTTTGTTATAAACTTTGAATCGAGCCGCTCACTTGCCAAATCGATTAACTTCACAAAACAAAAAGTAGAGAAAAATGATTAGTTCTTTTTTAACGTAAGGTTTATTGAGAATAGAGTACTTTCGGCTTACTCAAGCCCTCTTCAGTATTCCAGATTATTCAACAGAACATTAATAAGAACAATCTTCATTATTTACATATCTGTTATACTCTATATTCGAATGTTCTCCAGTTCTATAGATTTAAAATTTAAATGATTTTTTAGAAGAGTATGATTGGCGTTCTTTTTGCTATTTACTTCGTATAGCTACTATACATTATCTCACCCTCAGCGCATTTATTACAAAAATAAAATAAAACTCTATATTCGAATGTTCTCCAGTTCTATAGATTTAAAATTTAAATGATTTTTTAGAAGAGTATGATTGGCGTTCTTTTTGCTATTTAGTTCGTATAGCTACTATACATTATCTCACCCTCAGCGCATTTATTACAAAATTAAAATAAAATAAAGTTTTTAATATCTTAAAATATAATTTTCACTTCGTTTGTATATTCCGTCTTTTACAACAAGATTGCCACGCTAAGCTTAGTTTTTCTGGTTCATTGTAATTTATCACGCACTTTCCTGTTGCTTTCTTCTCGTGTATTTCGACAATCTCTGCTATTTTTAGCTTTTCTGGGTTCTGTATCTTACTTAGTAGTTTAGAGTCTTCCCATTTCGATGTCGCGTCGTAACTACTTAACCATTGCGCTAGGGCTGTTGTCCTTCTTTCTTTCTCTTAGTCCGTCCAGTGCTCTTGGATTCGTTTTCTGAGTGATCTAGCTGTGGATCCTATATAAATTTCTTTTCTGTTACAATCTTTATTTTCTATTGGTAATTGGTATATCCCTGGCATGTCTAGCATTTTTCTTTTGTCTTTATCATTTCTAGTGAGATTGAAAACTGTATTATTCCTTGTGAAAACCACTTTCTTACGCTTTTTGTATTTTGTCTTTATCTTTCATACCAATTGGATTTGTCTCTATAATATATGGGGGCTCTTCTTCTTTCACTTTTTCTTTATAATTTGTTTATTGTTGTTGTGTCAGTTTTTTCTTTCTATGTTGTTCCACATTCCCATTATTATGTTCTGGTAATAGCCGTGGGCTTCGGCTTGTTGCATGATCCAGTCCAATTCTTCGTTAATGCTCTCCCTTGTTGTACAATGTGTTTTAATTGTATAGAATAGAGCCTTGAAAGCAGCCATTTTTGTGTGCCAAGGTTCTCTCGAATCTTTATAGATGAAAGGGGTACATATGTGTCCTTTCTATATACGTTTGTCTGGTAATCGCCTCTTATTATTCTTTTATTTATATCCAAGTAACTAATTTCGTGCTGGTCTTCTCTCACTTTCTTAATGGTAAGCCCTAAACCACAGATTAGATATACACAGATGGTCAACTCCGAAAAAATCACGTGACAGAAAGCCTACAGCGACGATATTGTCATAGCAGAGAACTAAAGTTTCGATTTTGAATCATATGATAAATTGCCGTAACGTGATTGGAGCCGCAATGAGGCTGACGTCACCACAGATCACTCGTTTAAATTTAGTTTCGAATTGTTATAACGTTTAGAAACATGTTTAGAACTCGTTTTTAAAATAGTGAGAAATCACTGTTATGTTTGAGAAGATAAAACACCATTATTTTGTTTTCAGAAGAAAGAAGAAAAGTAAGTTATTTTAATTTTATTAATTTAAATCTAAAATGTTCATTATAGTAATTCAAATAGACGAAAATGCAGTTTAAGTTATCGTTCTCTGGGCGGCATGTTAAAAATTGCTTTTATAATTTCGCAGATGCAAGAAATGGCTCAAGAAATAATAGAAATGTTTTGAGAATGAGAAGTACCTGATTTTATTGTATAATATGGGAAACATTGTAGAAATGTTTTTAATACTTTTAAAATATTTAGGTAATTTGATTATTCATATTTGATTAACCATTGTATGATGTTAATAATACTGTATGTATAAATAGGTTGCGTTTTAAATAAAGTGCATATTGTAATATTAACTATTTATTGTTTATAATTTTTTAGTGTAATAGAAGTTGATATATTTTTAAAAGTTTTTTAAATACTTTTATAAATAAATATAAAATATAAAAGTCTGTAGTTAAAAAACGGATGTAGAATGATGTCATTCCAATGAACTTGAACACAAGATTTGATCTAAAATAGCATGGCAGATAATTACTTATGCATGTTCACTCACTATTCTTAGCTATGTTTACACACATAACTATATGCAAATGCAGTGCTTCTCAATATTCTTTACATTAGAGAACACTTAAGAGAAAATAGCATTTATATGGCATCTTTTTCACAGCTAATATTTATACAGCATACTTTTGGTGCTGAGAGACAAATGCAAGCTTCTTTTACATCAAGCATCTGTACATTATTCATATTAATTGCATGAATTTAAAGTACATACATATGAATGTTTAAAATTCATCATAATTATTATGTTATTCCCTATATTGTTTCATGTTGAATCTATATGTTTTAAATAGTCATTTTATCAATTTGTTACAATTTTTTGCTGCACACCCATACTGTCATCATGGCACACTGGTTGGGAAGCATTGATCTAATGTATAGTATAGCATATATATATATATATATTTGTGGGAAAAAATAAACTAATAGACATCATTTAATTTATTTAAAAATAAAACTGTTATAATTTCTTTATGATGTTGATTTTTAAATGAGACACTCTATATATATTAAAATAAAGTTATAATTTTAAGAATTAATAATTTTTATTAATTATATTTTAGGCCACAAAATGCGGTAGTTAGAAATTTAGCAAATCGAAACAGTGGGTAAGTGCAATAGTTCATGTGTTCTATAATATCTATAAATGTAAAAAGTAAAATAAATTGTTTTTTTTTGAAAATGATAGCATAAAACAATAAGAAGTTTTCAGCCAAATATAAAATAAATACACATTGCAATGATAAGAGAATTTCTATATAGGAACTTTAATATAAACAAAAATTCAAACTATGATGAATACAATTGGTTAAATTAAATTACATATTGTAGAAAGAATTATACATAAAAGGAAATATTAAGTATTAAAAACAACATAATATTGATATATAAAAATTAAATAAAAATAAAAAAATACAATAAAAATTAAATAAAAATAATACAATAAAAGTTTGGAAAACATTATATTTTATGTACCATCTTTCTTTGTCACATCCTATGCATCAAAACCAATATTAATATTAACCAATGATTAGCCATTGTCCACACTCACAGATCTTTTAATGCATTAGGAAGAATATTGCCAATTATTTTCTTACCATAACTTACCATATATACTTGTGTATGGTAAGTTACAATTTTTGTGTAACCAAAAAAATTTTTTGTAAAGAAGAATTGGCTTATACACATAAGACAATTTAAAAATTGGAAAAAATTTGAGTTTTTATGATTTGCTTCCTCATTCATGGTAATCATAGTCATCCTTTATGCCAGTGTCATGAACTTTTATATTTATTCATAACAAAGATCAATATTTGACTAATTCTGATATAAAAAATATATGGATATGTATAGCTGTTTATAAAAATTAATATTTTCATATATATTTAAATTTAAAATACTATAAAAATAGTATTGAAAATATATAAAACAGTCACATTGAGTTTTCATTGTGCTACTAGCACATTTTTTGGTACCTGCAAGATCCACAATATTCATTTCTATTACACATCTATTTCTTCTAGATTCTATTATCCAAAATATGCAAATATGTGTGAATGTTCATATTTAAATGTATACAAAAATATTAATTTATTGAGCACTTCACAAATAAAATTGGAAATGTGTAAGATATTGAAAAACTTCTTACTTTAGATATTAAATAAAAGCAAACAATAAGCCAAATAAGTATATCTTACTTATTTGGCTTATATTTTGCTTTTATTTAATGTGTAAGATCTTTTTTTTTTTAATGTGTAAAGATGGCAGCTGCTTCCCTATGTATCATTAGTTAACATTAAATGGAAAAATAATGATGTCTGATATATATGACCAACAATTTGCCTATTTTTTATAATTTTTATCATTTAGCAAAAATACAGGATGATTATTTTGTAGATTTTAGTTATCAGATCTGTACTTCCAGCAATTATATGTGGGCTGTTCAGATTCCACTCTTGTTAATTGCAGCAAAAATTTCAATTGAATATTTTGATTTTTTTATCAATTAAACTTTATTAAATATTTTTGTTGAGATTCGAAAAAGATGGAACTGTTAATATTTTTTTGATATTTTCTGCCAAACAAATATTTCAATAAAATTATATTGTTGAGAAATGCAACTGGATACACCATAACATAATTTGCTCTGTTTCCTTGTCCAGTTTTGTTTTAATGTTGCTTCATGGCATTTCAATACAATGATTCTGGCTTTTGTCCAAGTTTTTATTTCTTCTAATAGTGATAGCAGTGGCAGATTTAGGGGCAGGCAAGCTGAGCAGTTGCCTAGGTGCCAAGTTATAAAGGTACCAAAGCAGCGATTGAATAAATTTTAAATTATAGTATGAGTATTTGATACATACATCAGAAATATACATTAAGAGTAGTCCTCTTTGGATAAGATATGTGATTGAATTTGAGAAGAAATCTCAATATTTCTTGGACTAAGAACAAGAATTCTGTTTTAATGTAAATACAGAAAATAAATTTTGGAATTTGGTATCCAGTTTTCTTTTTGCATTTCATCTGGTTACAGCCTTTCCTTCTGCTACTTAATCTTTTCTGTTCACATCTTCTCTACTATTATTACTGTTCTACGTTCATTAACCAACAAGTGTCTATTTTTGAATGGATTTTATCAACATGTTTTGCAGGAAGTTGGCTGCAACAGAAAATCACATAAGAAAATGTCAAAGAATGCAAGAATTATAAAAAGTAAAACATTGTTTAAGTTTTTTAAAACTATACTAATCTTTGATTCAGGTTCAACTAATAAAAATGAATCAGGAAATAAATCTGTTTCTATAAAAATGTCTTGAATATATTATGATTCTGAGTTTGAAACTGAAAATAAAATAGAACAATGTATTTTCAATATTCAAATGTCAGAATATTTTTTAAACAAATTTCCTAAAATATTTATATTTTTTCTAATAATGCAGTAATTATTGACAGCAAAAATTTAAAATCAATTTACAATGTTTTTGTAAAATCTAATTAAATTATTATTATGAAAAGATGGGTATTTAAAAATTTTATGTAGAAACTTAAAATATTATAAAGAGGATAATCTAAATTAAAAAGTTAATCATTTTTAGCTAAGTGTCCCATCTGCATTAGTAATCTGCGTTTCCACGCGGCCAATCCGGTCATAGTCAAACGTGGCTGCTGACAGATGTCCCTTTTTCGGTCGAACCACTGTATCGATTTTTATAACTAAGGTATCGTTAGAAAGGTCTAATTTTCGAATGTCTACATTTATTTATTAAAAGTTATTTACTTAAAACTAAATTTACTTTTAAATAATATTTAGTATTTGCATATTGAATTAAAAAATTAATAAAACAATTACAATTGCAGTATAATAACAATCACTGCAAAATTACAATGCTTAACATCCAAAATTATTTGTTGTTATTAATAATTTAAAAATTAAAGAATAAAAATAAAAAATTATTTGTTATTATTAATAATTTAAAAATTAAAGAATAAAAATTACAGTTAAATTATAATTCCTCTAAAAAAATTCCGCAGATGGAGCTGTAACGCCATCCTCTCTAAAGTCACTCTATGCTTCTATAGAGAAGTATGGACCACAGATTAGACACACTTTTCCCTAGACTTTGCCGACAATGGAAGCCTTTCATTGGTTAGCTCCGTGTCACGTGGGTTCCAGACGCTATGTTTGAGACATTGTCGAAGAGCTAAGCCTGGAGCTAAACTGAATTTGGCTACATGTGGCGGCATATAACAATTTACAGTTATCTCTATATTGTTATCTAAATCATTCTTAATTCGAAGATGTCTAGTTGTGCAGGTTTTGGTTGTAATAATAGAAATAGTTCATTTTTTATATTTCCGAGCGAAAACTTTCCAACATGCCATGACATTGGCCAACATTAATTCAGGGTTCCCAACGTTTTTCCGTTGGCCGGATGGCCGCGTGGGAAAGCTTCGGTTTACCACCCTGGAGGATCCGGCTTCAAATCCAAATTCAAAATTCATTATCTGATGAAAACTCAACAACTGCAAATATGGAACAAGTTAAAATTAATTCAAATGATACTGTACAGAATAATTTACCAAAGAAAATGCCAGATAAAAAACTGAAAAGAAAACAGAGGTTTTCTATAAACGATAATGAAAATGCATCAGAAGTGCAAGAATCCAACCAGAAGAAAGCTAAAATTAATGCTTTTTTATCAAATGAAGTAGAAAATAAATATCTTTTAGAAAAAGATAGTAATTTAGAAAAATCTGAAAGGAAAAATACAACAAGAAAATTTATTATAAATACAAATAATAATAAAGGTTAGTATTTAGAAGTTTAGATTTTAAATTTAAAAATTTATATTCAAACAGTCCTTGACTTTCATACATTTTTAGGAATCATGTGCAAAAGTTCAACTAAAGATTTATTTATAATATAAGTGACTCTTTTCCCAAGGAGTTAAAAAAGATACAAAATTCTCAAATTATGATATAAATGTTTAGTTTTTTTAAACTAAATATTATACAATTAAACAATGTATACACCAGGGGTGTCCAGTCTTTTGGCTTTCTTGGGCCGCATTTGAAGGAAAAAATTGTCTCGGACCGCATATAAAATATACTAATTCTAATCGATAGTTGTTAAACAAAAAAGTTAATATACAATGTATAATATATGATATTCACCTTGACAAATAATCAAAAATGTCGTAGTATAATAATCTTTGACTTCTTTTTGTTCAGAAATTTTTTCAAATCATTGAGCAGATCAAGAATTTTTAATCACTGAAATAAGAAATATTTTAGAAAATGGAAATAGGAAAAGTAGATAGGTATTTATATAATAAAAACTTCATTAACTTCATTAATTACATAAATATCTTAATGTTTTAAGGAAGTTTACAATTTTATGGTGGGCTGCATTCATTACCGCACTGGACCACCGCAGGTTGGACAACCCTGGTATACACTAATTATTTAAAACTTCTTTTTTCCTATTATTAACATTCATGTAGAAGCAGCAAAAAAGATCTTATTTTCATCTGCACTGGGCCGCAGGTTGGACAACCCTGGTATGCACTAATTATTTAAAGCTTCTTTTTTCCTATTATTAACATTCATGTAGAAGCAGCAAAAAAGATCTTATTTTCATTAATTTTTACTTATAAGAATAGTTTGTTTCACATTATAATTTTATAATCCATATTTATAATCTTAATTTTATATTTTTGCTAAGTACTATTTAGAACCATCAAATTTTCATTTATAAAATAATTATTGGAAAATTTTATTGTTTTCCACTCAAAGGATTAACTGACTCTTTTTATGACTGAGTTTATTATAGAAGTTTATATTTTCATAATAAATTCAATTTATAAATCTTGGTGTTCATTTTTATAACATGAATTTTAATACAAGTATTTATTATTGATAAATTATTTCTCTGCTTATCAACTATTAGATGGCATCCCATCACATATTTTTATATTGGCAGTTTCATGTAGCTGTGATGTAAAGTGTGATGTCATCAGTTAAATTATTAAAAATGCAATAATTTTTTGATATTTCTAATTTTATTTGTTTTAACAAGCTTCTTAGCAGTTTCATCTAGGTGTGATGTAAAGTGTGATGTCATCAGTTAATCCTTTAATTCCACAATGAAGTTAAAAGTATACATTCATTATTAAATATACAATAAAAATTTTTTAAAGTAATAATATATTATTAAAAATGCAATAATTTTTTGATATTTCTAATTTTATTTGTTTTAACAAGCTTCTTTTAATGAACATAAATTACCAAAAGTTACTACCTGATGGATATTATTTTATATTAATGTTCAAATAATTTATTTTTTGAGATTAGCAACATCAGTATTCTGCATCTGATCACTTTATCCTAAACTGTCAGCCATCAGATAACACTGCTTGAAATAACTCATAAGGCTCATTCATGACTTTATACAAAAGTCCAAATTTAAAATATAAAAGTCAGATTAGGAATGTTTCTATATATAGCACAGAAAAGTCCAAATTGTATAAAAATCAAGGACTATCTGTATATTAAATTATAATGTTATAATTTATTAATATAATGCTTCATTTACATGTGCCAGTTAGGGTAATTTGTTATTCATGTTATAAATAGAGATGTGCAAACTGTTCAAAACTCAAATCAAATGACTCAATTCAAACTTCAAAATAAAACTCAACTTGGCTCGGAAATTTCAAACTATAGTATTAGGTTTGTTCAAATGAAAAGGTACGAAACGACACTGTGAGTATAAATGAAGACTTTATTTAAAGTATGCACCATAGGCCTGAGCAAATGTCTACATTTATTTATTAAAAGTTATTTACTTAAAACTAAATTTACTTTTAAATAATATTTAGTATTTGCATATTGAATTAAAAAATTAATAAAACAATTACAATAGCAGTATAATAACAATCACTGCCAAATTACAATGCTTGTAATCATCATAATTTTGTAGTGATTATTCTAAACAGAACTGATATATACTTTTGTTATTTGATTTTTGCTTGATATGCAAAATTAGCATAGCTAAATTACTGTTTAACAAATGGATGGTTTTTCAACTCTACTATCTTTATAAGGTTTTAGTTTTTACATATACTTTTGAGTATAGACATAACTTTTTCTTAAAAACTCAATTACTCCAAATAAATGTGAATTAAGATTCAAAAATGTAGTTTAATTAAAGATGACACCAAATTATTAGCTTACCTTGGGTGCTAAAATATTTTGATTCAGCACTGATAGATAGCTATTCAATTTGATTTGTAAAGTTTTTAAAATTATAAAAAAATTATCTATTTATTTCAATGAATATTATCATGTTGTCTTAATTGTTGAAATTTAGGAGTTGATTTATATATGGACTTCAAATTTTTACTAATATTTAAAGTCTGAAGTAAGGTTTATACATGGATAGATTTATATGTGAAATACAGGCAATCCCTGACTTACATAGATCTGACATATATAAAGCCATACTTACATGAAAATTCTGTAAATAAAACAAAAATATATTTGATTATAATGGATAAAGCTATAATGCAGAGATACAAGCATTTTCCTCCTAATCCCATCATTTATCATATGTATCATTTATCATAAGTTTTATGGGCTTATTAAGTTAGTTTTAGTTAACAAACTGGATCTGGAACTGGACTTCTCCAGAAAAACTGAAGGCATTTGACTCAGAATTGAATCCAACCTCCAAGATGGTAAGCAACTGCTTTACACTGACTTATTGCTATACTTTATTGTTAAGTTCTTGTGATATAGAATGAGGTACTATTTTAATACTCTATAGGGCATGCACTGACATAAGATTTAATAAGATTTCACTGAACAAATCACTTACATAAGTGGGGGATTGCCTGTATATGTTAATTTCATGATTTGTAGACTCTCAGCCACCAAGCCTATATCTTTATGGTCCAGAAATTGAATAATTTTCATGTTAGATTAGTTTGCTTTTAAATTATGTTGTATTGTTCTATCATTGAGAACAGTGACTGCTATGTTAAATTTCAAATCATTTTTATGTTCTTTAATCCTGACTTGCAAATTTCTAGATGCAAAACAAATATATAATTTTTATAGTCCTAAGTTTTTAAGTGAAATAGAGTAGATACCTATTTTCTGAATTAATTAAATTCTCTCTTTATCATTATATGTAATTTAACTTTAACAATTTTTAACTTAGTAAATAGATGTTTATACTGTTCAGTTTATAAATTGATAATATAATTTATAAATAATTTAAATTCTGAAAATAATTTGGATAATTTAACATTTGAATCACTATCAGATTCTGATTTAAAATAAATCTGTGTTCAGTATTAAAACTGAAATACACTATAAAATTACTACATTAGTCTGATTTATAATTTTGTGAAATTATTATTTTCAAGAAAATTAAAAACAAAAAATTGATGGTACAGTAAGACCCCATTTAACGCAGGGGATACATTCCAAGAAAACCAAGTGCTAAATGAAACAGATTAAATCGAGTTATCTTAACATGCAAATAATGGGAATAGATGAAACAGGACAGTGAATAAAAAATATATGTACCATTTTGTTTTGTAATATATATTATTACTATTGTATTACATTAATTATTGACATTTTTTATTGCTAATATCGATTTGTATTCATAGATCATTCTTGAAAATCAAAAATATTCGAATAAATAATTTATGTTTGTGATAAGGAAGGTTGACACTTTTTGTTCACTCATTTGACACTTTTTGTTTTTTCGTTAAGAAGTCATCTAACATCATTTGCTTTTTCCTCTTTCGTTCGGCAAGCAATTGCTGATAGCGAGACATCGCATCCATGACATTTCGTCTTGCCTTTGAACTTCTATCAAAATTTGGATCGTTTTGTATAAACTGATTTATAATTTCCGTAATAGTGGATAAACTTGTTTTGAGAAAATCTGTTGCATGTTTCTCAGCAGATTTTCGTAAGTACTACATGGCACTGATAGCAAATGCACTGTGAGACGGCCTAGGAGTATCAAGACAACAAATTCATGCGATTTCGGATTTATGTGAGTATAAGGGTTTGAAAATTAATAAAAATTATAGAATTAAAAAACTGCATTATATTGAAACAGCTTTAAATGGAGCAGCGTTAAGCGGGGTCTTACTGTATATTATATTTGAGTTTCTTTATTTAATATGTCATTTTATTATAGATATATTAATTCTGGGTTAGAAACTGAATCAGAAATTAATTATCAACATAAAAAAAAACATAGAAGGTAAATATCAATTAATATATATATATAAGATAATGATAAAACTTATCTATAGTGATTACTTTATTCTCTTCTCTTAAATATATAATTGAATTTGCTATTATTTAGACATAGATCAAGATCAAGATCACCAGATAATAAATGTGTTCTTCCACAAGAAATAAAAAAACATATTGAGTAAGTTGTTTTATTATTTTTAAAAGTATAATAATAAATTTTATATATCTAAATATATTTATGAATATTTGAGTTAAAAAGATCTTTCAGGCTATTTTATTCTATTTAACAAAATCATATCTTAATAAAACCTACTAAGGAATATATTAACTAAATATTTCAAGCTAACTATCCCTAGTGAGCAAATTTGGAATTAAAAACTGTAATTTTATTTATTGATCAAAACTACAGTGCTATCATCTATTGAGTTAATAATTAATTTAACTTTTAACATGCCCAGAGGGCTCATGGCTGCATATCTAGCCCAAAAAGCTTATTGGACTAGCTATGTCTTTGTTGGGCTAGTCCAATAAGCTTCTCAATTAATCAAATAATTTATTTATTGATCAAAACTACAGTGCTATCATCTATTGAGCTAATAATTAATTTAATTTTTAACATGCCCAGACGGCTCATGGCTGCATATCTAGCCCAATAAGCTTATTGGACTAGCTATGTCTTTGTTGGGCTAGTCCAATAAGCTTCTCAATTAATCATAATACAAGCTTTTTGAAATGAAAATCTGCCTGAGAACCACAGTAGTTTAATTGGCTAAGATGTTGGGACAGTAACCCAAAATTCCCAGATAGACTTTGGGTTGGTAGCATGATTTTTATTTCATTGAAAATTGTGAAAATTAAAGTTCTCTTGAAATGAAAATCTGCCTGAGAGCCACAGTAGTCTAATTGGCTAAGATGTTGGGACAGTAACCCAAAATTCCCAGTTAGACTTTGGGTTGGTAGCATGATTTTTATTTCATTGAAAATTGTGAAAATTAAAGTTCAATTATTAACTAATAGATGGTGATACCATATTCTTAATTAATAAATAGATTATTAAATTGCAGTTTAACTCCAGATTTATTCACTAGGAGTATTTTAACTTGAAATATTTGGTTAAAATCATAAATTTTGAATTTATCTGTTCAGTATTTACCATTAAATTGCTATATTGTTAGTGGTAACTTAAAATTATGAAAAAGAATAAATTTATTATTTAAATTACGTTTATAAAATTTTATATAAAAATATAGAAATAGATTTAAACATTGACTTTTTCTTGTATTGTGAAGGAATTATTTAGATTCATTAAAAAATATCATTAAAGATAAAATTTAACTTAAGAATTTGTATGTTCACACATCTCTAATTACAGGGTATAGATGTAATGATTTATGTAGATAAATCTGACTTATAAAATTTTATTTACTTAATATCCATATATACAAGTCTTCATAAATGAGAGCTCCTGTATAAATTTTTGATTATTTATATTGAAATTGGTCATTCTTAAAATGACTGACTGCAGTAATTTAAATGATTTTAAAATAGTTTTTCTTGAAAATTTGAAAACAAAAGAGAAAATTTATGAATAATTTTAATATATTTTTAATATTTGCTACTTTATTCTTTTTTAATTATAAAGATATAATTAATATTAGATTAGATACATTACTAATATAAATTATTTTAATTATTTCATAAAGCATAAATTTCAAATAATATTTTGCTTAAATTAAAGTTATAAATTTTTATTTAATTAGATTTAGAAAACAATGATGGTTCTTTCAATTCTAAAAAAGAAGAGTGCAATGACAGAAAAACTCTCCGTGCAATAAATGCAAAGCCAAAAAAACTTTGCAGGTCTCAAAAAAAAATTACATCTAGTGCCGCAATTACATGTAAAGATTCAAATATGGAAACTGAAAGTAATTCTGCACCACCTGTTTTATTACCAGTAGTTGGCATTAACAGTCAAACTATTTCTCATGAAACTGTTCTCTCTCAAGATAATGATTCATCTCCACCAGTACTTCAAGCTCTTGTATCTGTCAATGAAGAAAGGAAACAAAACTCTATTTTTGTCAGTTCACTAAGGAAAAGAAGAGGTTGGCCTAAAGGAGTCAAAAGAGGTACATCTTTGAAGAAAGCATTTTTCAGAAGAGGCAGACCACCAAAGGTGATTACTTTATATATCATTTTAATTTTTTGATTTATGTTATGGTGATTTCAAAAGTAAATCTTAATATTTGTGATAATTTAAATAATTTGTGTGTGTATAACAATCAGATATTTCTGTATATGTTTATTTTATGAAGATATATGCCAGGGGTGGCCAAACTGCGGCTCTTTGATACCTTCAATATGGCTCCATATCACGAAAGTCAATAGTAAATATGAAGTCAATACTTATTTTCTGTATATGTTTATGAAGATATATGCCAGGGGTGGCCAAGCTGCGGCTCTTTGGTACCTTCAATATGGCTCCATATCACGAAAGTCAATAGTAAATATGAAGTCAATACTTATTTAAATTAAACAAATTACAAATATATATATATTTTTTTCTATTGTAAAAAGTAGTATTCATCTATAAGGAATAAATGCATCTGGAATAAACAATTTTTGAAATCATTATTAAGATTATTCAGAAAACTGATGCTCTTCTCATTGATCCAGAAAGAAAATGTGGCTCTTGAGTATTTGAAATTCTCCTACATGACTCATAGTGATATGAAGTTTGGCTACCCCTTGTATATGCATTTGCTGAAAAATGTTTAATGAAAATTTATAAAACAAAAATTCAGTTTCTGTTGATTCCAGTATTAAAATTTCTGACTTGTATATGTGGTCTATAAAATTGCTAGCATTTTGCTTGTATTGTATACTAGTGTTCAAAGATAAATCCATCTTTTATTTTTCTCTCTTAATATTATTATTAAAAAAGTTTTACTAATGGTAGTTTCTATAATAATTCAATTAAATTTTCAAAATATCAAAATTTACATACTATATATACTTGTGTATAAGCCAAGGAATTTTTTCCAAAAAAAATTTTGAATAAGGGGGGGTCTGTTCATACATAAGGCAAAAATATATAAATTTTCTGAATGTTAAAATACATTGGCTCAGTTGTGATGCATTTCTGTTGCACTTTTTCACCAGATGTACAAACCTTGATATTTGTTTCTAATAAAAATCATTAACTTACCAATTCTTTCAGTTTTTTCTTGTGAAAAAAATATAGATATATATGGCTGTGTATAATTAATATTCTTTAGATATTTACATATTGAATACTGATTAAATATGATTTAAAATACATAAATTGGATGTTTTGTGGTATTAGCACATTCTTTGGTAATGGTACGGTCTGTCATTTCTATAAAAAAAAATGCCTATTTGCAATTTTATTATAAAAATATGCAGATGTGGGTAACTGTTCATATTTAAATACATTCAAAAATATTAATTCATTGGGCACTTTGCAAATAAAATCAGAAATATATAGACAATTCTGTTTTAGTTAGTAAATATGGCAGGCACTATTGTGTGTATTGTCACGTAATATTAAAGTCTGGCCATCTGGCAAAATTTTTTAGGCCTAGTGCTAATGTGCACTTAACAAGGTAGTTTTATACATACTGGAAGGATTGCTCAATGCTTCTAGCTTTGAGCAATCCTTCCATTATGTATAAAACTTCCTTGGCATTTAATAAGTAATAATGTAAATATGTTTTTAGGCTTTTATATGCATAACAACTGAAAATGGCTGTAATTTGCTATATAACAATTGTCTAGGACATAACACTGCAATAATGGAAAATAATAATAATAATAAAAATAATGAAAATTTTTTAGGCCTAGTGCTAATGTGCACTTAACAAGGTAGTTTTATACATACTGGAAGGATTGCTTGTGAGGAGAGGGAGGAGTTTCCGGTCCCGCTGTCCTAGGGGGCAGCCATGTTGGATGTCGTCATCATTTGTATAAATCTGAGAAGTTTTTTTTTACTGTATTATCCTAATTTAATGTATGAAGAAAATATGTATTTATTTCTTTTGATGTTCTATTATTAGTAATTTAATAGCCTAGTCTAGTTTTGTACAATGATTTATAAAAGTATGTAAATTTCACGTACTATAAGTACGCTTGGTGGTGTCACAGTCACCACAATGGTTCTTCCTGCTTGGCTGTTACTGGTGCGTCCTGTTTTTATGGTGATGTTAAAAGTTTTGGTGACTTGCTGGTTGTTGAACAAGTTGTTTGTGGAGCAGAGCTACGACGGGAGTTCTTTGGGAACTAGTGCACTTTATTTGAAAGAAAGAATCAATTTGGATTGTAAGCAGAAGGAGATAGAAATAAACGAGAGTTCACCAGGAAGTAAATCATTTGTGTTACAGATAAGTTCTGTTGATATTTATAGCTTAATAAAAGTGTGTTTTTTTCTTACAATGGCTTGGTATTTGCCTTTTACTCAGCGCATTCAACTAGAAGTAGATGTTACGTGCCGCTTAACAGCAACAGTTCAGGTGTCGACTAACGCGGGGGATGGTGTCCCAAACCCACGAGGGCCCGGCCCTCATATGCTCAATGCTTCTAGCTTTGAGCAATCCTTCCATTATGTATAAAACTTCCTTGGCATTTAATAAGTAATAATGTAAATATGTTTTTAGGCTTTTATATGCATAACAACTGAAAATGGCTGTAATTTGCTATATAACAATTGTCTAGGACATAACACTGCAATAATGGAGTATATCTGTATGTTGTTTTCATGCAAAGAATATTTTATTGTCATTTCTGTACAATAACAGATATTAATTCAGGATGTTTTTCATTTTTCCTTTCTAATTTTTATGCCACTTTGTAGTCAAGAGATATTAAACAGTGAGATCATTCCAGGCATACTACAGATTATCTATGCCAGGGGTGGGCAACCTTTCTTTTGTAAGGTGCCATATAGAAAAATTTATGGCAGGCCATGGGCCAAAACAAAAACAATTGATGATAATAGTATTTATTTAAAAAAAAAGAAGGTACAGATATGTAAGTATACATAGCGTTGGTATTAGATATAATAAAATAATGTGGCCCACGGGCTGGAGGTTGCCCACCCCTACTATAAATGTTTGAATTGCATTATTGCCATGATTTACATTAGAATATGTTGTTAATCAAATTGGCTTATGAAATAAATTATTTATCTTAGGTCCAGAACTTTTAAAAATGCAAAAGTATGGGTCCTTCAATTGAATCTGGATTCTTCAGGTATTAAATGATAGTTTTATTTCATGATCTTAGCAAATGGAAGTCTAAGTCCATCTGCTTAGATCTATTTCATCAGATTGGTAGATGGCTGATAATGAGCAGTTTAAGAAAATTCTTTAGCTGTATTATGAAAATTAACTTTAATTATTAAAATAATTTTGTCTTCATTTATATAACTAGATATTTCAAAATATTTCAGGGAAAAACAAGTGACATTTTTCGGCTTTGGAAAACATTATTATTTATATAACTATATGATATTTCAAAATATTTCAGGGAAAAACAAGTGACATTTTTCGGCTTTGGAAAACATTATAATTTTTTCCATTTTAATCAATGGCAATTTAGTCCCCAATATACAGGAATACCCCGATTAGTGCGGCTAATACGTTCCTGAAAAATACTGCACTAATCGAATCCATACTAATCGGGGAATGTATACTATGGAAAATAACATAATGCATTCCAAAGAGGTCAGGGAATTACCGTACGTGATTTTATTTTTAGCAATAATCCATCAAAAATGACGGTTTTTATTTTTCACTGTGAAGTTCAGGATAAAAATGTTGAAATATGTATGTATGTACTGTAATAAAAAATTTGAATACAGGTAAACAATAAAAATAATGCTGAAAAATTCAATGTTAATTTTTTATTCGAACTTCATGTTGCTGGCTAGTTGCCAACATGCCGTGTTTGCAATGGACTTTTAAAATTAAACTGTTGTGATGTTTTTCATACGTACATTCAAAATTATTAGAAATCAAAAATTTATTAAAAATTAACAATAGGGTACTGTACTGTACAGTACATACAAAAATTAACAAAGTTAGTACAAAGTTTACAAAAATTTAAAAAAAATAAGCTTTTAAACTGGTTTGAACAGTTTTATTTTTCTTCTCTTTGTAGAGTTCTCTGTAGCATTGAATTGAATTTTCTAATTCTCTCTGTACGCGAATGCTTCGTTTTCTATCTGGATCCACAGTCATAACTTTACTTGATGCTTCCTCTATTAAACAAAATATATTTTCAAGTTCATTTATTGAGAACTCTTTTGATAATGATTGACTTTCATTGACGTTACACGATTTTTCTTCCATTTCTTCATCGTAAGCATACTGTTGTTCAATATTTAAAAGATCCGTATCACTAAGAGATTCCAAACATGATCCAATACACTCGCATACATCAGTAACATCTAAAGCATCAAATCCAAGTTCATTTCCAAGGTTAACTATGTCTACTGATACTTTTTGAATTTCTGTTTCTAAATTTGTAAAATCGTTTGAACAATGTAGCAAAATGTTCTTCCATACTGCCTTCATATTATGAGGTGTGATTTCAAGCTATGATGCATTAATATTATCAATGGCATTTTTAATGTTATAACTTTTCCAGAAATCTGGCATTTTCCATACTGCCTTCATATTATGAGGTGTGATTTCAAGCCATGATGCATTAATATTATCAATGGCATTTTTAATGTTATAACTTTTCCAGAAATCTGGCAAAGAAGGGGCATTTATTCCTGCAGCTGTTATATCTATTGCTTGAGAAAATGTTCGCCTCAAATAGTAAGCTTTAAAGGTAGCAATAACACCTTGGTCCATTGGTTGTATTAGGAGGTAGGGATATTACCTCTACATTTTTATTTAAGTTTCCAAGTTCACTTGGGTGGACAGGTGCATTGTCTAAAAGTAGCACAACTTTAAAATCCAAATTTTTAGTTTTGCAGTATCTTTCGACAGCAGGACAAAAATAATTAACAAACCAGTCTTCAAACATAATTTTTGTAACCCAAGTTTTTTGATTAGATTTTCAAATTACAGGTATTTTATCATACAAATGACCCTTTAGTGCTCTAGGATTTTGTGACCTATAAACAAGCATTGGTTTTAGTTTAAAGTCACCTGATGCATTCACTCCTAATAAAAATGTCAAGCGGTCTTTTGAGGATTTATAACCTAGCTGAAATTTTTCTTTTTCTGATAATTAAGTTTTGGAAGGCAGTGGTTTCCAAAATAAGCCGGTTTCATCCACATTGAAAATCTTTTCATTTTTATATCCACCATTTTCAATAATTTTTTAAAAATCTTCAGGAAACTTTAATGCAGCCTCCCTATCTGCACTTGTGCTTTCTCCCACAATGGTCTTTTGAGGATTTATAACCTAGCTGAAATTTTTCTTTTTCTGATAAATAAGTTTTGGAAGGCAGTCGTTTCCAAAATAAGCCGATTTCATCCACATTGAAAATTTTTTCATTTTTATATCCACCATTTTCAATAATTTTTTTAAAATCTTCAGGAAACTTTAATGCAGCCTCCCTATCTGCACTTGTGCTTTCTCCCACAATGCGTACATTATGAATTCCAGAACGTTTTCGAAAGCGATCAAACCATCCTCAACTTGCAGAGAATGTTTCTTCACACCCTTCGTATTTTTCCATAATTGAATTAAAAAGACTTACTGCTTTCGCTTGAATTACCATTTGGCTGATAGGGATGCGCTTCTGATTACAATCCTCTATCCAAATAGACAGAAGTCGTTTCATATTTATCATTACAGTGCTTGGGCTTTTAGTTATTTTTTTAGAATATATAGATGTTGTTGCCTTTCCTTGTTCTTTATATTTATCTTTTTCTGTAATTATTCTTCTTACTGATGATTCATTCATACCTTTGTCTCGGGCAATTTTAGCAAATGTTGAACCATCCTCGTGAAGCTTAATTATGTGTAGTTTGTCCTCCAAACTTAACCAATTGTGTCTTCTTTTACTTGATTCATCTGCTGAAGTAGATTTTCTTTTCTCATTCATAATTTTCTATATCAATACAGTATGTAATATTCTATACTATGTACGAAATTTTGATTTGGGGAAAATGTTCACCTTCTCAACTTGTAAAACAATAGTACAGTATAAAATATGGTAAGTGTTGTCGTTTCTTACAGAGATGATATGGCAGCATTGTAATTTTGTAATGTGCCGTCATTTGAAAACCGTACTATTGTGAATCATGTCCGCATTAATGCGGGGTATGGTATCAAATAGTAATCCGTACTATTGCGAATACCGCACTAATCGAATCCGTACTAAACGGGGTATTCCTGTATAAGAATTTTATGCCATTTTTCAGGAACAATTTTAACTCTAGTTGATTCTCATAAACCAGAGTTAAAATATATTTTTTATATAATTTCTATGATAATTATAGAAATGTATTCTGATAATTCAAATTTAATCTAAATTTTTATTTATTATTTTTTTAGGTTCATCAAAAATCTCTAAAAGAATCTAAAGAATCAGATTCTTCTAGAAATATTGGAGAAGGTGATAATTGTCAACATTCAGTTGATGAAAAGGAAACTTCTGATCAGTCTGAAAATTTGGATTTATTTGATGATAAACAAATAAATGAAAGCAATATAGATGATAAAAATAATAATGCAATAACAGATTATAATGTTCCTCTTGTTGATGATGAATTAACTTCTGAAAGCAAAAATGATTTAAAATTACAACAATCAGATGCAATAGAACAAACAGATTCAAAAAACATTGATTATTGCAGTCCATGTGAAAACAAAATAGAAAATGAATTGTTTTCTTCTCCAGATTCTGAAATTGAAACAGTTGAGGAAGCTGATGACAGAAATATTTCAGATTCTAGGAAAGTTAACTCAATTGATATTGATATTGAAGATCGAAAAATATTACCAGAAAGCAAAAGTCAAAATTGTGAATCTGTAATTGAAAATAATTGTCCTGAACAAACTGAATCCCAAAGAACATTAAATTCACAGCATGAAAATGTAGACACAGCTAATGATTGTTCTGAATTTTCACAAACAGTTCCATTACCATTAACTCCTGTAACTCCTCAGACTCCTCAATCAAATCATTCTCAAAATAATTCATATAGAAACCAAGTTAGCATAGATTCAAGTTATAATGTTGGAGAAGACCAACATGTTGAGCATTCTGATGATATGATGTCAACTGTTGTTGATAGTGTATCCAGTAATGAAGCTCGTTTAGCTGTTGCATCTATTGTTCCCCATAGTTCAACACCTGACATGGAAAGTGACATTAATTCTGGTTCTGGTTTTCAAGAAACATTAATTGATGAAGTTCATCAAAATATTGAAAATATTAATGAATCTTCTCCAAATACAGATATTTCATCTGAGCGAGATATTCAACAGAGAGATGCATTAGATGTTAATCATAATCAGCCTTTAGTTTCTACACCTTCAACACCAGGAAATGTTATCACTAAACATACACCTACATCACAGGAAATGGCTAATATGGGTGTTTATACTCCAGATTCATCAACTAATAGTGTCATATCTAATACTGGTTTTAATTCAGTAGAAATAGACGTTACACAATTAGGTTTGGAATCTCCAACATCTATTAGCAGTAGTGAAATGGCCCAAAATTCTGTTGAAACACCACAACCAGCCCCTACACCTCAGCCATATTCAGATTGTGTCCAAGTTCAGAACAATTTTTGTGCCACATCATCTGTTGGAGGGCAATCATCTCACAGTTCTCCAGTTAATGCTGCAGCAGCAGCAGCGGCAGTTGTTGCTCAGGCACATGCACAAGCACATACTCAGGGTAATACGGCATTTTCTACATGTGCAAGCAGTCCAGTACATCAGTCTCATTGTGTATCTACTCCTCTTCCATCTCATGTAAATCATGTGTCTGCTTCTCCATCACTGTCTAATATGGTACAAACAACAATGGTTAATGTTAATCCTACACCTGTCAATGCAGTATTTGTTGGTCCTGCATCAACAGGAAATTATATGAATCCAGTTAATATGGCTGTTTCATGTGGCAATCCAGCAGCAGCAGCAGCAGCAACTGGCTCATATATGGTAGGAGTTCCTGTTGCTACTATGATTCCACATCAGTCCTCAGCTGCTCTTGCTGCTGCATCTATGTCAAATCATCATCAACAATTACAAGGACCACAGAGTATGACTATGGGAAGCCATCCTTCAGCTGCTGTGACTGGTGCCATGCAGAGATTGACTCATGTTAGTATAAATTTACCATCTGCTGCTACTGGTTCTGCTTGTGCAGTTTCCTCATCAGTTCCTGCCACATTTCATCTTCAACCTCCTAATTATACGTATACACCAACTCCTGCTCCTGCTCCAACTGCAATCTCTCATCCTCAAAATAGTACAAGTTGTAGTTTAGCTAAATTACAGCAGTTAACAAATGGTATTATGGACATCGTACCAAATGCATCTGCTGCATGTGCAACCATGACTCCACCACCAAATTATACACCCCCATCACCTCAGATTAATATGACTCCACCACCTCAAATTCAACGTTCTATTGCTCCAGCTCTTTCAAGTTTGCAACCACAAGTTTCTCTTTCATCTGCTAGTTCTCGTGCATATACTAAATACAATTATAGATATCATCATAGACAGGTTCAGCGTAGTGCAAATGTGGCTATAAGTCCAAATTTAGTTGCAGGTTATCAGACATTAAATGGAGTTGGCTATCAGATGCAGCAAGCTGCTTCACCTGCAGCAGTATTAAATACAGCAGGATATATTACTAATACTGGTTTCATTAATCAAGCTCAACTTCCAGCTACAGCAGCCATGCAAATGGGAATGGTTAATGTGCATCCTCAGAGCCAATATCAAGAATCGCTTCAGAGTGCAAGACCACAAAATGCAATGTATACAACATATAGTTATCATATTAGTGGTGTTGGAGGAAGTTTACCTCCTCAGACATTAAACCCTGTAATGAGGCGGTAATATTTATGAATTTATTTTTACTCAGGATAAGGTAAATTGACAAAGATCACCCAAGTTTATAAACAGTGGTGCTTATTTGTAATGCCCTTTTTTCTGAAAGGCAAACTGGCTGGCCAGCTGTGGACCTTTGGAAGCATTTTATTAAAAAAAAAAAATGTTTTGATAGTGAGAATATGGAAGTAGCTATTTAAGTATAAGAGAAAAAAATGAAACATTTAGTGCACAAAGTGTAGAAATAACAGTTGATTGAAGTAACCAAAAGTATAAATGTGAGTTTCTGTATAAATGCAGCTCTTGACATTTGAACTTGCTGTATGCTTCTTTTCTGTAAATTTTTTAATCTCACAATGTTATGTAAATACTGATGTATTGTGAAAATAGGTACGAATTGTCTTTTCACTTGTTTGAACATCATGTAATTAAGAATATGTATATATAGTATGTATATGTGTATATATATAAATATATATAATTATATATATATACACACACATACACTCACACATAAACACACACATACACACACACAAATATATATTATATATATTATTTAGAATGTATCACATTTCAAATCTGCATGTTGCAGTATTTGAAGAAAAAGGACAGACCTCTCACTATGTATATAAATTTTTTTTTTAATATAAAAAAAAAAATCTTTCAGGTATAGCATTTTCTGAAATGTTACAGAATATCCTCAATATAATTTTGTATTAACAGAAGATTGAATAGTAAAAAAGTTCAGAACAGAATAGTTATTAATTCATAGTAATTTTTTTATTTCATGTTCATTATGTTTCAGTTATTTGTGATATTTACAGAATTGTTGTTCTACATTATTATGCACAAATTATAAATATATTCCTCATTTAGACATCCACACAGGATGTCGTTGAGGTTGTTTATCTAGTGATATGTTTTCTTGCACTGGCTCATCACAAGTTATAGTGAGATACTGACTACTGAATGTGGTGTTGTGTACTGTAGTTCAAATCCAAATAAAAGTTAATTGTTTGAATCAATTATTATATTTCAAATATTAAATAAAAAAGAATATGATTATGCAGAATACTTAATAACAAGTTGTTGCAAGCTTTTAGCATTGGCACTTATGTATTGTATTTTTGTTTTTCTGTAATACTGATATTTCAAGAAAACTGTTTCTTAGAAAAGTAAAAAATGTATGTTCTACCAAGTTAGTTGTAGTTAGCCACATTCAGGGGTATGCCAAAAGTTGTTTGACAACCAGAAGGTGTAAACTCTATTTTTGAGTAAAATAGTATTTGTGCCTTGGTGCCACTGTTGGACGTTGCTACAGTACTCCTCCATTTCCTCTGGAACACCTGTAAATATATCTTGCTGTCTCACAAATAAATGTCACTTTTTTGCATATGTTCAAGTTTTATTTGTCATAGAAATATATTATATGTTCAAAAATCACAAACTGTTTTTAATCTTTTTTTCATTTTAGTGTGGAAGCATTACATTTTTACTAAATTTATTTAACTATCTCGTTTATATTCATTAAAATAAATTAATCATCAATTATGCATAAGGTTATTACATATCTTAATGTTATTTTAAAAAATTGAATTGATAAAATGAGATTGTTTTGTACATTTTAAGAATTTTGAATTGGATTTCTCATAGAAATTCTTCTTCTGGAGATTGATTTTGGAATTATTTTTTTCAGTTAGAATACTCTCAAATTTCATCATTTTATTAAATTCAAATAAAATTGCATAGGCAGTTCAGTTCAGAAAAACGTTTTTGAATTAGCTTATCTGTTAAATTTCATGACAATGAAATATAGCAATTTTGGTTTCAGAGGCTTAAAAATTCTCTGAAAAAAATTACATAATGATTAATATTAGTTATTGGAATTTTTAATTAAAATTTTGATGGATTTTCAGTTGTTTAAGTTTATATGTTAGTTATATCACAATTATAGTTATCAAGTATTTCACATAGTATAATCTTATAATTTTCTATTAATAACTTTTGCATATTATGTTGATATAATCTAGTCTTTTAGTTCATTGATTTTTTTAAACATTTTTTATGACTGTTTTCTTCAAAGTTAGAAATTTTAAAATTAAAATTGTAAATTAGCTAATAAAATTGTTCAAACACAAATATTAATTACTAAGCTCCTTTAGCATTCAAATATTTTTAGGATCCTTATTAATGGTCATCTTCTAGAACATGGTATCTTCCTCAACTTCTAATACATACTATCTTATACACATGCTTTTGAACATTGTATATATCTTTAAAATTTTTTTTTGAAAGGAAATTTAAGATATCAGGCATTCTGTTTGCCATCAGAGGAATACCCAAATAATGGTTAGTAGAGAGTAATGACAAATTTTTTAATTAGATTTCTTATAAAAGTTTTTCTGGAGATAGATTTTGGTATTCTTTTTTTCAGTTAGAATACTGTCAAATTTTCTTTAACTACCATTTTTTTTTTTTTTTTAGATAAATGCTACCGATTTTAATCTACCAATTAACGTTTATTTAAAATTGTAAACGGGTAAATGGTGGTTAAAGCTAATAGGAACTTTAACAGAACATTGTAAAACTCAGTCTAAACCATTTATTTTGGTTTAGGAGTTAAAGGGGAAAACATAAATGCTCTTCATATAAAAACATTGTTTAGGCTCGGTTTTACAATTTTTTGTTAAAATTCTTATTAGATACTTTAGCTGAACTAACTTATCTGCTGTTGTTGCGGGTAGAAAAACTTGATTTGCGTTTTACAATTACTTTTTAGTTATCAGTCATCTGCTACTTATCGAATACGAGTCAACTGGCAGTAATTTTCAAGTCATGATGTGCATTTTAGTAGTGGCCTTTTTTTAATTGTTTAATTGTAGAAGAATAACGTTAGTGTGAACGGAATGACGTCATTCCGTTCACACTAATTAACGTTAGACATACATATTGAAAAGCTGCTGTTCTTTGCTTAATTCTGACTTATTGGTTTCTCTCTTTGGAGTGATTCAAGTTTCATCTTGCTTTTAATTTATGTAAGCTTGTACCTTCTGATATAGAAATTATTAATTTTTTTTTCATAATACAAAAAACTGTATTCATTATATTGTATATGAAATCAGAATTTATATCAAGTTGGATACAATTACATTTATTATATACAAAAATAATCCAGCAATTAGTTGTTATAAAAATAAATTTATTGATCAAAATGGTAAGAGAGCAGGATTTCTGCTTCACCAGTGCTAACAAACGACAAAGGATATGATTGTTCTGTGGGCATTTGTTTATTAATTTACATCTTTTATCGATTTTGCTGAAGCATGGAAAGATACATGTTAGGATTCACCAGAAGGGACTGCAAGACCAACATATGGATAAGAGAACAAAGAAGACATACTAGTAACAGAAGCAGTAAGTGGCGTTGGGCAGGAGACAAAGAATTACAGAGTGGCAACCAAGGCAAGGGAAAAGATATCCTGGCTGGCAATACAATGATACAAATGATAGAGAGATGATATAAGAAAAATAATTGTTCTCAATGGATTGTACAAGATAAGTACATCTGGAAACAAAAGGAGGAGGATGGAGCAGTGGATGAATAAAGTATCAAAAATCCGATTTTACAATGTCCTGTTAAAATATATTTTTGGCTAGTAAGTCTAATGATTTTCGTTAATAAATAATCAGTCACCTGAAGTTTGAGTGCTCACCGTTTTTAAATGGCTGAAAAGTTATAAAGATTAACTATCATCATCGATATCATTTTCAAAAGTTTATCTTTCTTGAGAAATTTTGTAGGAATGCATTAGAAGTGAAATTCATGATATATCAAGAGAGAGTGAGTGTCAAAAACTTCGGATATTTATCATTTTTAAATGGTTATAGGATTAAGAGATGTTGATTATTGAGTTTTAAAAAATGGAAACAAACTAGAAATATATACTAACGATTTATTCAGGTGGGAAAATTAGATATGGAATACTATTGATCACCTTATAATCATCGATGACTATAACATTCCTCCGTAAGTGTTTTCTTTTTAATTGGAAGAGAATGTATAACGTGGATTTATACATCATTACTGTCTTAATGTGTAATTTAATTAATATTTTGATCAAATTTATGGATTGTGCGCGCACTCTGAACTGTTAAAATCACATTTGACTCAGTTCCCATAAGAAATTTAGCTATATTTAGAATTTCATTTATTTTTAAAAATAATCGTGGATGCTCTAGTTAAAATTCTTCTTTACCTGTGTGTGTAGAAGAAGAAACTCTCAATACTAAATAATATATATTTACAAAATAAGATTTACTTAAAATACTTTGCAGTTATTTTGAAAGGAATAATGGGCATTGCTCGTTGTTTTAGCAATGGATAAATATGAATGAAGTGTTAAGAATATAAGGATAGCGAGAGGAAGAGTTTAAAAGATGCTAGGAAAAGAAATCATGATAGATTACTAGATGAAAGGTAGAACTTGTCGCCTCTTACATCAGGAAGATCAAAAAATGGGTTAATTCTATTACTCATCGATAGGAGAAACACCGTGTAATGAGATAGATAGATATTGTTATTTTTTATAATTTTTCTGCCAGGTGGTGATAGTGAAATTATAATTCCACCGTAAGCCACAAAACCAACGTCAAGGTCTCGCCTACTTTGTGTTTTTTTTTTTTTTTTTTTTTTTTTTTTTTTTTTTTTTTTTTTTTTTTTTTTTTTTTTTTTTTTTTTTTCTTTTTTTTGTTTTCCAGAAACCCTATAATGGATCGGCAGAACCTGCATTATGAGTAAAACTGGACGGCCTCATTGTATGCCACCCCTGTACGAAGATGGGAACCGAAACATAGCGCTTTCGAAACACCATCCTGAAGAGATGAACTCTCCCGCGGGATAAGGAAAGTTCGCCTAATCAGGATCACTACGTTTCTTGATTCCTCCTACAAGACCTGCCCTGCACATAAGTCCAGGAACCCGCGCATCCAAATGTTTATCTGAAATTCAGATCCACATTTCAATCTTGTAGTCTAAGGTCCATCTTGGTCAATAAACAATACGGTTAAAAGCATTCTTTCAGATCATTATTGAAAGTGTTATTGTTACGAATTTCTTTGATGCAAATAAATCAATTTCTTGTTTATTTTTTCAATAAAACATTTAGATATACAGTGTATATATATATATATATATATATATACAGGTAGGCCTAGATTAGTATTAACTATATGTAAAATATGGTAATTGGTTCTTGATTTGTGAGATCCGGCCATTAGCCAACCTCACGATGAAAAACTATAATACTGACTGTACAAGAAATTTGCCATTTTAGCCAACCTCATGATGAATAACCACAATACTAATTGTTTAAAGCCATTAGCCAACCTCACGATGAATAATCACAATACTAACTTCTTGAAGTAGGCAATGTAAATTTGTTAATAATTAAAACAGGCATTATTGTAGATCTGCCTTTTTATTACATTTTTTCTTCGTAATTATTAACAAATTTACATTGCCTACTTCAAGAATTTATGTACAATTTATGAAAAAAAGGCCTATATAACGAAATGGCAATTCTAAATTTATTTTTATTCAAAAATTTTTTTGGATTGTTTTAAATTTAAAATTATGTTTGATTAAGGTAAAATTTTATTGTAAATAATTATTATTTTTAGTTTATTTAATCTTTATTTCCTGTATTTTATAATTATTAGATTATGTAAATTATTGCGGTTATTTTGTGAAAAGACTGAAGAGGGCGTAAACAAGCCGAAATGCATATCTGCTCCATGGAATAACTGCTTGGATGTATTATTAAGATTTGTTTTAGATGGCAAAGGCCACTTTTAGAGCCAATTTTGGCAGCTGCATTAGTCTGGCTAACAGCCATGATGGAGTCAACCGGATGGTTGAAGGATGGGGTTCAATGGACAGGACCTGGAACCCTCCTAAAAACTGGAGGTGTGGGACCCGGATTTGAACCCGAATCCTCCAGGGTAATAAACTAAATCTTTATCACGCGATCAATCATCCTGCCGACTAAGCACAGGGCCTTCGACTGCAATGGCTGCATGAAAACGCTTCGGAGCTCATCCGATGGAAACTTTATTCATGGAGTCTAGACCCGGACCATCTAGCCTCATCCACTTCAGTCCCCCTACGTGTGTGGGCAACCCCTCCATATGTGTGGCCTCTGTTGCAGGACCAGAATTCGTCTTGATTCCTAATAACCTAACAGACAACCGGCTAACAGTCTAATTAGACTGTCAGCCGGTTGTCTGCGACAGAGGTGTGCTTTGGTTTCACGCTGAAATATCATGGTTCAATTCTCACGTCCTACATGGAGATGAGTGTTCTAAGTGATGTTCAGGTTAGGCTCGTTGAACCCCTCCTACACCTGCCGGTTGACCCCACCAGGGGGACTGGATTGGCCGCCTGTAAACGCTTCTGCTTTCCACCCTGAAGGACCAAGTTCGAGTCTCGGGTCCAACCTCTTCGTAAAATTTATCATGGTGTCCGGACCTAACTAATCGATCCGCAAGAGTGGGCAGCCTGTGGAAAGGTTTGTTTCGCCCCGCCACTTTTTCTTACGGAGTGGAAAATAGCGTCATCTGTTGACAAAAAATTTCCACCATGAGTGTTGGCGGCCCGTGATAGTTACTGGAAGAATCTTTCAATTAAATTAAAAATATGATACCAAAATATTGAAACAATAGAATGTGCTGATAAAATTATTTTTCTATTTATACAAGATTAAATTTACAGTATCCAATTTTATAGCGCAAAACTTTATAGGCATTCTTAGACCGTGTTCGAAGTGCCGATAAAGAATACTTCGTGGACCCGGTTTGATCAGTTCACCGGAAGTTTCACCATATTCAGACCTGTTCGAGATATTTAAACTTCTCCATGTTATCTGCGGAGATAACCCCTGTGGGTAAGGGGTTAGAATATACCCACCGTCTGACCCCGCGTGTCGTAAAAGGCGACTAAAGGGGTTACCTTGCGTTGATGGTTTTCGAGGTCCGTCACTGGGGCCCGCCTGTGACGGACCTCGGCGACAATGGAACTTACATGGAATCGGGACTGCCTCGGCGGTGCCCACATCCGTCACTGGGAGTCTGCGGTGGTGCTCCCATACGGATCTGGGCCGCCTGTCTTTCGTTTTCGGTCTTCGCGTTTGTCGTCGGGGGATAAGTTACCCACATAACCCCCAGGGGAAGGGAGGTAAAAAAAAATTCTGCGGAGATCGTTTCGACGAAGATCACGTTCATCTGGTATATCTATGTGATATACTGATCTAAAAATGGAGACAGTAGCAATTAGCGACTACACGGCTTATTTCAGATTATGAAAATATTTAAATAAATTATTATATTGCATTTATTTTTTTTGTTTCTTATAATATTAAAATTTTTTTTGATAATATATATATACTGTATATTGTATTTAAATAGTTTTATCATAATTTATAATGTCGACTGAAAGTGATAATTAAAATTGTTAGTTCATTCTGATATTTTTCAGTTACATCATAATAGTTTTAATTAACTTCAATTTTTGATTATTTATATATTTTCTAAAGAATCCTATTTATTTCTCATAATGAATTAAATTATATTCAAATTTGTTACGAAGAAACGTAAGTTTGACTAGAGTACTTCAATGGTGTTCGAATATCAATCTCTCTTAAGACTACTATGACTGAGAATACTTAAGATTAGTACTCTTTTTATAGAAACAGTCTTGGCAATAGTAGTCTTATACTTCGAACACAGCCTTAATTTAATCCTTGACATTATTATTCAGTGCGAAGATGCATTATAATTTTACCAAATTTTAAATTTTTTCATATTTTAACATAAAAAAAATTATCCTCAAATAGTGTACAGAATATTGATACGCATTTCCATAAATAAAATGCTTTAAATAAAATATAATACTGTAATAATATATTTATTTGTCCAGTAAAATATAAGTACAATCCAAAGACGTTTTTGGTATAATCATATACAATACAGTATATAGAAACTATATATGGGCAGCATTCATTGAAAATGTAGATAATATTTTTTTGCATTAATTTTGAAAAATTATTATTGATTTTTTATTATTATTACATATTATTATTATTTATTTCTGGTATTTTGAGGAAGTATATGTATATGGCAATCATATCTGTGGTGGCAACATAGATGACATCGTATTTGAATGGGTTCCAAGAATTCAATTGCAGTGCAACAAAAATGATCAGCTGTATTGAACTAATAGATGAGACAGGAACATGCTATATGATGTATATTTACTATAATTATCTGAATCCTGCAGAATTCGAAAAGATCTAGTTCACTAATGCAGTCTAAAGAAATGAGATAAGAATGAAAATAAATCTTTCTGTTATTTTGTGTTCAATTTAAAAAATAATGGAAAGTAATAAGGATGAAAGTGAGAAATGCATAGGTTTTGCAATTCATTTCATTAATGATGGGAAAAAAGATCTTGCCTTGAAATATCTGTATAAAGCAGATAAATTGTA
The DNA here is from genome assembly GCA_000484575.1 of Olivierus martensii. Taxonomy (NCBI): domain Eukaryota; kingdom Metazoa; phylum Arthropoda; class Arachnida; order Scorpiones; family Buthidae; genus Olivierus; species Olivierus martensii. Next base: position 98,648 of record AYEL01022423.1, read on the forward strand.
TCCTTGCCAGAAAGCTAGAGGTGGGCATATATATATATATAAATATTTTTTTTAAGAGAGATTTTTATGATGTTACGAAGAAACGTAAGTTTGACTAGAGTACTTCAATGGTGTTCGAATATCAATCTCTCTTAAGACTACTATGACTGAGAATACTTAAGATTAGTACTCTTTTTATAGAAACAGTCTTGGCAATAGTAGTCTTGATACTTCGAACACAGCCTTAATTTAATCCTTGACATTATTATTCAGTGCGAAGATGCATTATAATTTTACCAAATTTTTTTTTAAATTTTTTCATATTTTAACATAAAAAAAATTATCCTCAAATAGTGTACAGAATATTGATACGCATTTCCATAAATAAAATGCTTTAAATAAAATATAATACTGTAATAATATATTTATTTGTCCAGTAAAATATAAGTACAATCCAAAGACGTTTTTGGTATAATCATATACAATACAGTATATAGAAACTATATATGGGCAGCATTCATTGAAAATGTAGATAATATTTTTTTGCATTAATTTTGAAAAATTATTATTGATTTTTTATTATTATTACATATTATTATTATTTATTTCTGGTATTTTGAGGAAGTATATGTATATGGCAATCATATCTGTGGTGGCAACATAGATGACATCGTATTTGAATGGGTTCCAAGAATTCAATTGCAGTGCAACAAAAATGATCAGCTGTATTGAACTAATAGATGAGACAGGAACATGCTATATGATGTATATTTACTATAATTATCTGAATCCTGCAGAATTCGAAAAGATCTAGTTCACTAATGCAGTCTAAAGAAATGAGATAAGAATGAAAATAAATCTTTCTGTTATTTTGTGTTCAATTTAAAAAATAATGGAAAGTAATAAGGATGAAAGTGAGAAATGCATAGGTTTTGCAATTCATTTCATTAATGATGGGAAAAAAGATCTTGCCTTGAAATATCTGTATAAAGCAGATAAATTGTATCCTTGCCAGAAAGCTAGAGGTGGGCATATATATAGATCG
>AYEL01022533.1:0-46712 GCA_000484575.1 Olivierus martensii
ACAACAAAATATAATTTTTTCGTGCCAAAAACTTAAAAAGTAAAAAAGTTACGGCAAAATATCGAATATTAAGTATCATATTTCATATAATTTTGAGCGTTAAAGAACGTTAATTTTTTTACTTTTAGAGCGTTAAAGGTTAAATAAGCATTGGTGTTCCAGAACATAGAACAAATTCAAAACTTAAAATATAAATATTCTTTTACAAAAATTCAAATCAAATTAAAACAAATCAATTAAATTATTTAACAAATAAAAATAAAGTTTTTCGTATTTACAACCAAGCCATATTTTGGCCAAAGTTTATGACTCCCGTTGTGCATAGTTTATTGGTGTAATGCAAATTTCCAGGCCTTAGATAGGTTAATAGATTATTTTCCCTTTGTCACTTCCCAGAAAGATTTGGACATCTTGCTACTACTAATTCATTCACATCATGCATTTCTTTAATTATTTTAGCATTTTCCCATTCTATTTTGATATCGTGTTCATATGCCCTTTTGGCCAATGCTGTTGTCAAAACTCCTTTCCTAATGTCTCTATCATGTTCTATCAACCTGTCTTTTAAATTCCTTGCCGTCGCTCCTACGTATATTTCATTCTGTTGTTTGTCTAAGTTTAGCAGAGGAATCTGATATACTCCAGTTCTGTCTTCCTGTCCATACTCGTCCTTTATATTTCTAAGCATATTAAAGAAGGTTTTAGGTCTCCTATAAGCAGGCTTTTTCTCGCTTTTCTTCACAATCTGGTCTACTGTTTTGAAGCCCCTTAATGTGTCCGGTATTGCTTGATAACCTCTGTCCATCCAATCACTACACCCTTGTCCGCTATTGTTTACTTGCTCAGAACCTATGTTAGATCTTCTTTCTTGTTTTTGTAAGGTCTCCCTATAAATTCTATCTACTATTCTTCTACTAAAACCATGTTTTTCTGCTATCTCTAACTGTTTTGAGTTCATCATTGATTAATGATTGCATGTTACAATGGGATAATTTGTTTGTTTTAATTTGATTTGAATTTTTGTAAAAAGAATATTTATATTTTAAGTTTTGAATATGTTCTATATTCTGGAACACCAACGCTTATTTAACAGTTGGTTGTTTAGTAAACTGTACCTGTTCTAAGAGTTGAAGAGGGCTAATGTAAGCCCTAAACATTACTCTAAATAAAAAAGATTATTTAAAGAATCGTTTCTGGACTGCTTTATAGTGCTTGTAGTTAAACTTTGCTAAGTTAGACACTTTTAAGAGCAGTTTCGATAGTACTTGTTAATTTTCAATTCTATATTTTTCAGAAAGTAAAAAATTTGTAATTTTATTTTTTTGAGTGAAATGTAAAGATGGTTCAAAGAGAACTGACCGAGGAATAATTCCGAAAAGTGAAATGTAAGGATTGGTTCAAAGAGAACTGACCAGAGGAATAATTCCGAAAAGAAGAACATTTGATTGAGACAGAGATGAAAAAAAATTGTAGATAAAGTGCAGAAAGGTAGAACAATTATAGAAACAAGATAAAAATTGTAAATAAAGTGCAGAAAGGTAGAACAATTAAAATGTAACTTGAGTATGATGTTTCTAGGACAACTGTGGTAACGTTTTGCAACACAGAAGATTATGGGGTTCCTACGACAACTGTGGGAACGTTTTATAACAAAGAGAGAAGATTATGAGTGCTAAAGTGTCTGCTGGAAGACTTCATTCCAACATCCAACGGCTAATAAATTGTGTGTTGTGTGTAAAAATAAAATGATGTATTTTGTAATTTAGTGTATTATACAATAGTAAAACACATATAATAAGTATATTTTGTAATTTAGTGTATTATACAATAGTAAAACACATATAATAAATATTTTGTAATTCAGTGTGTTATACAATAGTAAAACACATATAATAAAGTGCATTTTGTAATTTAGTGTGTTATACAAAATAGTAAAACACATATAATAAAGTAAATATTATTATACAATAGCAAACCACATATAATAAAGTAAATAATATAGTGTATCTATTGTATTGTGTATAAAATAGTGTATTTTGTAATTTAGGTATACAATAGTGTGGTGTATAAAATAGTGTATTTTGTAATTTAGTGTGTTATACAATAGTAATATGTATAGTAAAGTAAATAATATACGTCGATATACAATAGTAAAACACATATAATAAAGTAAATAATATAGTGCATCTCTCTCACCTCACCCGTTAGGGGAGTAGGATGGGGACCAATAATGAATTAATCTATTTTACATAGTCTAATATGAAAAATATTTTCCTGCAATTCGACAGTTTCTCAATTCGACATTACTTTGGCGACGAATTAGTGTCGAATTACAAAATGTCTCTCTCTCACCTCACCCGTTAGGGGAGTAGGATGGGGACCAATAATGAATTAATCTATTTTACATAGTCTTATATAGGAAATATTGTCCTGCAATTCCACAGTTTCTCAATTCAACATTACTTTGGCAACGGATTAGTGTCGAATTGCGAGGTACTACTGTATCAGATATTTTGACATCATACTACTAAATAACATCAATACTCTATTTTTCATAGATAAAATAAAATTTTGATACAAATTAAACCAACAGTTTTCAATTGCTGTTTTTAGGTATGCTATATTTAAATACTGTTTTCTTGCAGCAAAAATATGCTGTGCAATAACACCCCATAGATTTTCTATAGGATTTAAAACAGAACTATGAGCTAGCTATTCCATAACATTCACACGATGTTCATGTAATTATAACAAAATTAATATTACATGAATATGATTATTTGATTATTGTGTGAGTGAACTGATATATTATCCTGCTGGAGAATTCAATTAGGATCTCCAATTTAACAGCCATAAGGAAGATGATATTCCTTTCAGGTCTTTGATAATTTTTAGATTTTTGATGACTTGAGATGAATGCCAAATATGTTATATCATTAAATCTAAATTTTCTTATATCACTATGGATCCTCCACCTTGTTATCAACTAAAACATGACCTTGGTGATTTCCTTAAATCATATTAATATCCTAGCCAGCCATCAGGACTATCTAAATTCCATTTTTTCTCATCAATAAAAATTATAGACAGCCATTCATTTGCCCGTGATATATGTCAGTGGTGGCCAAGCTTCATGTCACTAAGAGCCACATAGGAGAATATTAAATAGTTGAGAGCTGCAATCAGTTTCTTTCTGGGTCAATGAGAGCCATATCAGTTTTTTTGGATAATCTTAATAGTGGTTTCAAAAACTGTTTATTATATATTTTACATGCATTTATTTCATATAGATGCATACTAATTTTTACAATAAATAAATAAAGTACAAATATGTATATATTTAAATTAAGTAAGTATTTGCTCCATATTAAGGATTGACTTTCATGGTATGGAGCCACACTGAAGGTATCAAAGAGCCGCAATTTGGCTACCTTGGACATATGCTAACGTTCCCATTACATCCTTGCCTTTAAATGTTCCAGTCTCAATGTATGGTTTTCTTTTCATTAGCGTTAATACCAGATTGGGACATGTTTTTAACCTTTAGTGAAAAGTGATCTTCAAAACAGAATCACCAAAAATGTTTGCTATATCATGGAATGACATTTCATCATTAGATGCCAACTTTATTTTCCTCCTGTCATTCTGAATGAGATATATTTAGGTCTACATATTCATTTTTTGGAGTGATCATCTTGTGCTGAAATTTTATAAACACCACTTTGTGTTCTGTTAATAACAGCAACAATTTAACAGATTTGCCTTCTATTTTTAATTGCCAAATCTTCAGTATTACTACTGTTGTAAATTGTTTGTTTTGGCATTATTATTAAATTCTTAAAGTAACTAATTTGCATATTCATACAGTTCTCTTATGTAAATTGTCCAGTACTCATGTCTGATGAGAATATAGGCAAATTTATTGATAATTTTAAAATATTACCCAAAATTTTAAGACATGCTTTTCTTCCGAAATTTTTTAATCATTAAAAGATGTTATAGCAATATTTTATTTTTTAAAATAATCACACATGAATATATAATTAAAATTTGTCAAATAATTTTTCATATAAAAATTTAATCAAGGAGTTTATTACTTAAACTTTTGTGACATACTATACTCATGTATAAGCCAAAAGAATATTTTCTGGAAAAAAATTTTGAATGAAAAGTCAGTTCATACACAGGGTAAAATAAATTTTAAATTTCTTAAATTCATCTTTAAATTCTAGCACAATGGAGCAGACCAAAAAATTAAATAAACAAAAATTATACACTATTATTCAGAAACGTTTTTGGCGTATTTTTCACCCTCTTCAGCTCTAACGATTACATAAGTATTCAGTTTTAGAACATGGAACTTAAAACTACAAATCGAATTAAGTTTAAATTTAAACAAAAACGAATTAACATGGAAAATATACATTATATAAATTAAAAATTAAAAATATAAATTACGATTCTCTCTTAAAATAAATATAGATACTTTTTTAGAAGGTATTGATTACTTAAAATTATGGAATACAGTTTATAGGAAGTACAGTTTTTTAATTAATAATCATATCCGATTTTGTCTTATAGCGTATTTCCACACTTGCGAAAGATTCACTAAGTGTCGCTCATTTATTACTATCCCATTCTTACTTCCTTCAAAGATTTTTATCTCCTCGGCTACCATTAGCTCTTTCACATTGTTTATTCTGTTAATCACTTTAGCTCTCTCCCATTCTACCTTAAGATCATGCTCATACGCTCTCCTAGCAAGAGCCGTTGTTAAATCACCTTTTCTTATATCTCTTCTATTTTTAAGTTTATGTCTACAAGAGCAGTGAAAATTGTGTTTTTGAAATTTCTTTTTTGAAGATTGTAAGATTCACAATGCATTTCCATTGCACTTTTGTCATGCTATGGTCAATATTTATTTCTGACAAAAATCAATATCTTAATTGATTCTTTCAATTTTTTTGTTAAAAATATATGTATATGTATGACTATACATAATTTATTACTTTTTACATATTTAAATATCGAATACTGATTAAATATGATTAAAAATATATAAATCAAACAAGTTCTGTCATCTGTACTATTACTATGTCCTATAGTAATAGTGTGGTCTGCTATATTTTTTTCTAAAAAATATCCAGTTAAAATTAATTCTACACCTGCTGGAGTTTATACAGTCTATAAGAAAACAAGAGCCTTTAAAGCAGGTAGAAGATCATAAAAAACAAACAGATTTATTTAAAACGTTTTCGGTCAGTTTTCATTGAGAATTAAGAACCTGAAGATGGCGATAAAAAGCGAAAAACGTTAGTTCTTTAATAAATATTGTTTATAGAATTCTTTTCTACTGCATTATAGTGCTTGAGTTACTTAGATTTTAGTAAAGAGTTTAAGCAGGTAGTTGGAATTATGTATAACATAATAATAATAAAATCACACTAATCAAATTTGGTACTTCATATATTAAGGGATAGTCTCAAGTTTTTTTTGCGCACTAATCAAAACTACATTATTCAAACCCACACTAATCAATGGAAAGGGATTCCTATATTTACAATAAATTTTGCCTTAATATAAATATGGATAAATCAGAAAATTTTCAAGATATAGTGCTATACAAAATCAAAAGTGGTCAGGTTATGACACCTTACTTCTTTATTTATTTTACAAATATAGATCACAAAGCAGAGATTAGACATTTATAATTATTATATCAAGAAATTCATATAGAATGGTATTCATTTATTGACAACTAGATCCCAAATTACAATAAAACAGAATCTAAGCTAGCTTACAGGACTTTAAAATAAAATTAAAGATGCAGGAGTGCTTTCTGGCTGGACTGCCTCTTTTCAGCTGCACAGAGAAAGAGACATCTGTAAAAACAAGTGTAAATTGTGTCTGTTATTGCCTTATTTCCACCCCCTTTTGTCTAATGTGCACAACCTGTTTGTTTTTATAGTTGTCCTGACATTCCGGGTTTAAATTACAATTTACACTTGTTTTTACAAATGGCCCATTCTCTGTTAACACTCACGTTCTCTATGTAGCTGAAGAGGGGCAGTCCAGCCTGAAAGCGCTCTTGCATGTTTAATTTTATTTTACGGTCCTGTAAGCTAGTTTAGATTCTGTTTTATTCATTTTTTTTAAAAGATATTTAGATATTAATTTATATCAATACATAGTACTACTATGAATCAAAAAGATAAATAAAAAATTAATAATGAAATTTTGTCAAGTTATAAATTAAAGAAAAATATAATTATTTACAAAAAATAAATTATAGACTATTGCAATAAGATTTTTCAATTATAAAATTAACTTACTATCAGCATTTTTAAGAGCAATAAAAACAGCACCAGTAGCTAATATAAGTAGAGAAAATATTATAAAAAAAATGACTTTTGCTATCACACTTGGCTCATGTAACACTGGTTCTTCTTCAGGTTCTAGCTCAGAATCTTTTTGCCATTCTTCTTGTAACTTTTTATTTGGAAAAAATACATCTTCAGCATTCAAATCTTCTAGAAAAAAATATATATTATTAATAATAGAATTTTTAAAAAATTATAAGATGATAAGCTTTAGCAGATATAGTAAGTTTTAATTATTAATAAAAATATCGTTATTTCTCTATGGTATAGAGTGGAGGAATTCCATTAATCCTTAACTCTTTGCATTTATACTAAAGACAGATAATAAGATATTTCCTTCCATTATGAAATAATGTAAAACAAATTACAAGAAAATTCTAATGCTAATCAGTGGAAAATTTTTAAACAGAACAACTTTATTATATTCACTTCACTTTTAATGATAAGTGAATTATAACATCTAAAAACAATATTTCAATCCTGAGATATTCCCAATAGAGAATTTTTATTAAGATTCGAAATACGCCGTTTCATACTTAAAACAAATATCAAAAACAAGTGCAGAGTAGGATAGTCGATAAATACAGACTTTAGATTTTTCTTTTTTAACTAAAAATAAAAAATTTATTTTTTATTTAAAATTTATTTTTATTTTAGTTAAAAATTTATTTTTAGTTAAAAGAGAATTTTCAACATAATTTTGCTTATATTATTATTGATAAAAATATTAAATCACATTTTTAATATCATTCCTTTTTCTTTCAGTTCTTATCATTTATATATTCTGAAAACTAGTTTAAAATGATATATGTAAATTTTTTATAAATCTAGAATAAAATTACTTTATTAATATGAGTATAAAATAATGTAAACAAAAAAAAAACCATCAAAGCAAGCAATTCAACTAAAATAGACATCCTCTTAGGTTTTAAACTCTGCCATCAAGTTGTAGTATGTCATCTGGCATTATTGTGATGGAGTAAGATGCCATGATATACTGGTCCTACATGTTTCTGGCAAATTGCATCAGAAGATAACATCCTACATTTGTATAACATCCTACAGTATGAGATGATATTGACATTGGCATCCCCTAGTTGGAATGGACCAGCAGAACCCTCTCTGCATCCCAAAAAACAGTCAACACAAGGCACATTTTACCAGCAGAGGAACATCTCGAATGTCTTGGTCACAAGCAACTAGAGATGTTTCTAATGCCTAGAAGCCTGCTTAGATCTAGGTTGGTAGTGATCAAGATTATCAGTTAACTCATCACCTGTGATAATCTTGGTCAGCATATCCAGTCTATCTGCAGCATACCAAAGTAGACATTATAAGGACAAGCCCATGCATGCCAGTTGTTGTTCCTCCAACAGTTGTTTTGGCACCTAGCAGTGTGCAGTTTGGCATTATCTGAGTTAAATTAATCAAACATCTAAATCCAGAAAATGCATTATCTGTAAATTTTTTACAAGCATATGTTATATAACTAAAAAAAAAAGCACTCTTTACAGTTGAGATTATTTTATTATAAAGTAACTAATTAGGTTACCAACTTTATTATAAAATAATCTCAACAGAGTGCTATTTTTTAGTTATAGTTTTATGAGTAAAAGCAGTAAATAGAACAATAAGCATATGATATGTTTATACAAAACTTTCATCAAATAGAGAATTTGGATTTTTTTCACTATTTACAAAAATATTAATTTATTTTAATTTTAGCCATTAATTACTCAAATTAACTTCACTTCAATATTTTTGTCCTCATCATCACATTGTTATTTGTTTAAAGAGTCATCATGAACAGAGATGACACCAGCAGCCAAATGTGACATTTAACTATTAAAACATTTAGAAAATGTCATAATAGTTTAGCTGTAAAAATAATTTCGTTTTTAAATTAGAAACATATTTATTAAAATTGTAAATTAAATAAATGAAAACACAGTACTTCTTGCAGTAAAGTATTAAACTAAATTTATTAGCTTAAATACAAGCGAACGTTTTCGATGTGCTACACATCCTCTTCAGGCACGTAAAGACAGTAATAGAACCGGGACGCTACTTTACACAGCATTGCCAAAACAACCTTGACGTTTTAAGCCGTAAATTACATACATGCTCCAACCTAACCCCTTACACAAATAACCCGAAACAGTTGAAAGTTAAAACCGATACATTAATCAAAAGAACCCCACTTCCCTTATACAACAGATTCGTCACAAACAAATAAACACGGACTAAAGCAAGTACATTCACGTAAAACCAATAAAAGAATTAAAAATTAAAAAATTAAAAAAATTAAAAGAACTTACCATTAGAACCCTATTAACCTAGCCTACATACAAAAAAATAGGCTTTTGTCCGATTCCAGGAAAAGTCATTCAACATAGAGAGGTGTCCAACTTAACAGGTTTTACTGTACTTATATTGCAGGGTGTGTTCCTCCAATGATGACTATTTATGACTTCATAAATCCTTAATAGGCACTTAAGCCCATACCCATTCTGCATACTGTGCTTGAGAATAATCCCAATTTCTACAAATTTACTCCCTTTATCAGAGTAATGAATGAATGCTCCTCTGAGAAACTAATAGATATGCTCTTTGAAAAAAAAAACTTTTTCCAGAAGTGACCCTGGTGATCTTTGATTCTAAATCACTATTTTCTTCAATATGACCAGAATCATTGGTATTAGAATTTTATTGTCTTCTCCTTGAACACAGTGATGGGAATGCTAGCCTACTAAGCTGTTTCTGGGAAATCAATAATACCATAATTCGTGGGTCTTTATTTACATTTAATTGGAAATTTTATAAGCAAATCCTTTGGGTTCCCAAAGGCAGTTCTATGGCTAAGGTTCTTGCTGAAGTAATTGTTAGGAGAAAGAGAAGTTAGTCCTTTTGCATTTTAGTTCCTTATTTAAGTTATTTCAGCAGTATATTGACACTATCTTAGTTGTGTAGGATTGTCCAGATAATGATCAAGAATTATTAGATAATCTCTCTGACCAGAATTTAGGGCTAGTGCTGAAACTTGAAAGTCTCACCCATTTATTGTGCACTTCCTCAGCATGAAGATTTTGATCATTAATGGGGAGTATTATAGTTCTGTTTCACATAAATCAACATACTCTCCAATTTTTATCCTGGTTTGTTCCTGACCCATGGTAATGTAAGGCAATGACGTTTCGTTCTCTCTTTTAAAGAGCTTGTTTTACAGAGTCTGTAAAGAGAAAGTGATTACAGGCTAAAGCAGAGGGCTATAGAACATGAACCTACAATGATGTGGGACAAAGTTTGAATGCTAAAGAAAGCTAACAGCATTAGGGAAGAAAAAATGTTGGAGATTCTAACTATTCACACAGTTGGGGAGACCAACCACATGATTAACTACAATGATTCCCTTCTGTTACTCCTAGTATAGACCTGGCTAGCTTGACAAGTTCGGAGTTTCACTCACGAACCTGCCCGATGTTCCACGTTGTTCCCCCTCGGAATCTGTTTGCTTTGTTGTAAAAAATTTTAATTGTAAGTTAAATTCCTTTTATCCACCCAACTCGGGACTGAATCAATCATATCAAGATTACTTGCCATAGCAAAAAATACTTTATTAGTACTTAAGAATATACAACTTTTTTTTACTTATTAAAAGAATTTAACAATACTCTCCCTCTCTCTACAAAAAGACAAACTTTTATAATTACCAAATGCTGATAGTAATAATTCTTAGTCAACAGCATTTACAGTTGCAGTCTCCAACAAACAAATTACAAACACAATCCACCAAATAATTAGTAGGTTAATCTTTCAGACGACTGGAACCTTCAGCACACACATCCACAAAGAGAGAGAGAGAGCCTGACGCCCTCCCACAGCGATCTTCTTATAGGCCAATTTATTAGCATAACAGGAAAACAAAAGTTGTAAAAAGTTTAATGATTTAATCCAAACATAACGTCCTTCAAAGTTTTTAATAATCAAACATATTAATATAGTTAATCTTTCGGATGACTGGAACCTTCGGCACACATATCCACAAAGAGAGAGAGAGACTTTGACGCCCTCCCACGGCGAAATTGGCTTCTTATAGGCCAATTTATTAGCATAACAAGAAAACAAAAGTTGTAAAAAGGTTAATGATTTAATCCAAACATAACGTCCTTCAAAGTTTTTAATAATCAAACATATTAATATTTCCAAAAGCAGATTCCACAACGTATTCACAGGAAACAAATAAAAAAAACTGTTGACAGCTCCACAATCTTGAACAAAATGGCGGCTGCCACATGTCACCTTCTTTCCAGGTAAATCAAATTTTAATCTCCTCCACACCTCACATATCGAGTGATGTATAGTCCCATGTCGCTTCATTTACAAAAATACATGTAACAAGTTTAAATTTATTAGTTTACAGATCAATCAATTCATGTCATCCTCTTTACAATTTAATTATTTACCGAACAACACATCAGTACGAGATCATTCTTATATTCCCATATCAGATAAGTGGTAAAACTTATTTAGATTTAGATGATGTCATTAGTTGGGAAAGCTCGTCTGAAAGACAGATGTTCGTCTGTAACACGTGATTGCTAAATTCCGAGATGGAGAAGGTGGAAGTAAGTCAACTCTTAAACTAAAATATAATACATTAGATCAGGGTTCTCCTCCATACCTCACAAGCTGAGGGTTTTAAATCTTGATCTATGATCCCATAGTAAGGAGGCATCTCATAAGAATGTTTCCAATTTGTAATATTATTTTTTAAAATTTTGTTTGTTTTCTAGGAATCCTCATCCATCAATACTGTATTGAATCATGTAAAACCTTAATATTTTTATTTTATTTTATTTTTTATTATTATTATTTTATTATCTAAGTTGGGAAAGCTCGTCTGAAAGACGGATGTTCGTCTGTAACACGTGATTGCTAAATACCGAGATGGATAAGGTGGAAGTAAGTCAACTCTTAAACTAAAATATAATACATTAGATCAGGGATGAGCAATAAATTAAAATTATTAACAGCCAAAACTAGTAGTTCCTAAAAATTTTAAGCATAATTTTTTTTATCAGGCAAAACTTTTTTGGCCTAAAATCAGGTTCTGCTTGCAACACACTACATTATTCATTCCGCACAAATTAAATCCTCAGGCACAAATCAGATTGCAATATATAGTGAATCCTGCATTAAATGCAGCCAAAGTATGCAAGATATTTCTATAATTAATTTGTTTTTTTACAAAACTAGCTGAGTTATTGCAATTTATATTAAGTGTTTTAAGAAGAATTTTTTCCTCCTTTTTTTCTGCTATTCTTTTTTGATTTTGACAATTCCATCAAACTGAAGAAAAAATTTAAATCAAATCTTAACCCTTTATTTGTCAAGGCACTATAATCCAAAAAAGAGCTGCAAAACAACTCTGTGAAATAGAAAATGCTATATTCTCCATTTCACAAACTGCAAATATTTTTTTTGAATATTTTTTCCTAAGAATATTGAATATTGATTTATCTTATATAATTTTAATGAATAATTTTATGGATTATTAAAAATATAACTTATACAAGCAGAATTGAAACATTTTATCAGTGAATTTAATATATATCTTCTTCACTGTAGATAAATAGCTACTTCTGATCTTATAAAATGCAGAAATATGCTGGTTTTATCTGTCTAGTAACATTCAGAAAACTTAAAATAAATTACCCATATAAATGTCCTTAAATTATGAAAGATCAGTTTCTTATATGTTGAATATAATATCAATTGCTTCAGGCCATGCTTGTTATCTGATCTCACATCAATGTCTTGCATTGGATTGATGGAGAAAATTATTACAATAAAATTTTATTTTCTACTTTGTAACTTTTGCTTCTACTTGAATAAAAAGTTTTTATTTTTTGTAAAAGCAGCCTATTGTTGCTCATTTAAGTGCTATATTTGACAACAGCATTGGAAGGCAGTAATAAGTCTATGAAAATGGCATATAAATACTCTTCTGATGGTATTAATGTGCACAGAACAGTTGATTTCCACATAATAGGTAATGGAATCAGTAAGACTGATGTTTATTTTTATTTAATTGTGCCTTGGGGTTTGCAGTTTTTAATTTCAAATAAACATTCATATCAATTTACTTTGTTTGACAGCTAATTATGTAGCTTTTCGAGAATGACTTAAAATTATAATTCTCTGCCATTTTATAACTGTTAGAATCTATTGGAATGCACAAAACATCACTGTGCATCTGATCATTGTATATATTATAGACACGCAGATAATTTACTGTGTTAAAATTGTGTTATTGATATCGTAATTTTATTCGAAGCTTATAGCTTATCTCTCAAAATTGTCATAATATTATGGTAATTTACTGTAACATTGAAAAGAATTTAGCAGACTATCATTGGCATAGTGATATAAATGAACTTTGGCTCTCCTATAAACCCAATATTGCCTTCTGATGCTGTTGTCAGGAATAGTTTAAAAAATACCAATCAGTAAAAGTTTTATTGGCTTATGCTTTTCAGGACTGATGACCTCTAATTAATAAATCTGTCAGTCTGTTTCTCTCTTAGGTGTTGTTTAAGAATTTATTTAACAATACTCAATTATAAACAACTAACATACAGGGGATAAACCATTTTGCAAATTAATAATGAACAAGCAATCACTTTCTCCAAATCGAGAGCTTTCGCGATTTTCTTCTCGATAAACATGGTTGCTAAATTGCTTAACCAATCATCAATCATTCTGTTATGTAAATACGATTTAATAAAGTGCATACAGGAGAATGTTCTTTCACATTGGTGTAGTCCACCCTTGGCCCACCCCAAAAAAATGCTGGTTATGTCACTGATTCTAAGTAACCAATTTTTTCAGTAAATCAAATACTAACTTCACTAATTGATTTGGTAGCAAATTGATATTGGATACATTAATAAACATTTTTATTTCAATTAATATTTTTATATTTTAGCATAAAAAAAATTAAATTAAATTTTTAATAAAAATATCTATTTAATAAAAATATGATTTGAGAGTGAATACATTGGTAAATAAATATATTCATTAAAAAAACCAAAAATTAAATTATCTCACTTCCAAAGTAAATTTTTAGTAACTAAGTTCAAAATATATACCATATATACTCGAATATAAGCCGATCCGTGTATAAGCCGACCCCCCCCTGACTTCAGAGTTTGAAAATTGGTAAAAATGCATAACCCATGTATAAGCCTACCCCCAGACTTTAGCACTTAAAATTCGATAAAAATTCGAAAACGATAAATTACATGATCTTTGATTTTTAGTTACCGATATATTAATGCAATTTGCCAAAATTTTATTGAAACTTTAAATATATACATATAAAATAAATTATTATAATATAGACATCAATATATCAATTTAAAAGATAAAATTTTACTTTACCCGAAGCAATCGAGCGCATTGCGCCACCGACTCCAATCTGCATTTGTATAGTGCATCAAATAGGCAACGCCACACTGCCTGATGTGCCGCGACACAGAAATTCTCGACAATAATCCAAGAATCTTATGTAGGCGCGCTGTGTTGGATCACTTTAGCTGGATTACTGTTGAGAATTTCTGCATCAGGCAGCACGGCGTCACCGATCTGATGCACTTATATAAATGCAGGTTGGATTCAGCGGTGCGACGTGGTTGATTGCAACAGATAAAGTAAAATTTTACTTGGAAGCAAGATTGATGTCAGTGTATGACCATTATTGTTAGGATGACGTAGCTTCAGAAAATATCAAGTTAACGAATAGTAATAAATTTTCAGAGTGCCACCGACTCCAACCTGCATTTGTATAAGTGCATCAGATAGGCGACACCACGCTGCCTGATGCGCCGCAAAGCAGAAATTCTCGACAATAATCCAGCTAAACTGCTAAAGTGATCCAATGCAGTGCACTACATAAGATTCTTGGATTATTGCCGAGAATTTCTGCATTGCGGCACATTAGACAGCGTGGCATTGCCTATCTGATGCACTTATATAAATGCAGATTGGATTCGGCAGCGTGACATATCAATTAAAAAAGTAAAATTTTACTTTACTCCAAAGCGAGATTGATGTCGGTATATAATATTATCGTTAGGATGACGTAGGTTCAGAAAATATCAAGTTAATTAGTAGTAATAAATTTTGATAATTTACATAAAAATATTTTCTTCTTATTGCTGTTATTGAATAACTGTTTTCTTTCCTGAAAAAATTTCATATTTAATTATCCCAGTAAAAATTCCATTAGAATACGTCTACGTCACACAGCTCCCAACAGACCATACGGAGTTTTGTTTCCATATAGTTGAATTGAGTTATCATATTCAAATCTTTGATCGTATTTTAAAATGAGTGAATCATCCTAACAATAATGTCATACACAGTTAGGATGACATGTACAATGTGATTTCTAGACTTTTAAGTGTGCAATTTCAAAGTTTTGATTTTGCTTACAATCGACTTTTTTGATAGACTACAACTATTTTTCAATACACATTTTAAATAATAATTATTTTTTTGTTATTTTAAACATTATTTTAGTTACTTTTTAATTAAAGTTCATATTATCACAATAAAAATTCCGTTAGAATACGTCTATGTCATACAGCTCCCAAGAGATCGTTCGTAATTTCGTTTTCCCTATAGTTGAATTGACTTCCTATTTTAACATGAGTGGATTACCCAAAAGATGATGTCATATACCGTTAGGATGACGTGTGCAACGTGATTTCTAGATAACTGCTCCCAAGCATGCCGTTAGAATGACTTGTGCAACGTGATTTCTAAACGTTAAGCATGCGATTTCAACGTTTTGATTTCCAAGAGACTGTTTGAAGTTTCATTTTCCCTATAGTTGAGTTTAGTGTTAAAATGTTTGGTTTGTATTCAAATCTTTGATTGTTAGGGTAATCCACTCATTTTAAAATACAATGGTATCATACACCATTAGGATGACGTGTGTAATGTGATTTCTAGACATTAATCATGCGATTTCAAAGTTTTGAAGTTTTGCTTTCACTATAGTTGAGTTGAGTTTGTATTCAAATCTTTAATCTTATTTTAAAATGAGTGGATCACCCTAGCAATGATGTCATATACCATTAGGATGACGTGTGCAATGTGATTTCTAGACGTTAATCGTGTGAGTTCCATATTCGAAAGCTTGTTAAAAAGTTGTAAGTTTGGCGTATAAATCGCCGAAAACGTTACTCAATAAGATTTATCTTCATTAAAAAGATAGCTTTTGGTCTGCTCATTAGTGCTGAGCTTTTAAAAAAGTTTAGAAAATTTAAAATAAAGTAATTATTTTAACTAGCGACTTCAATCTCCACAAGTTAAATATAATAAAGCATTTATCGATTATTAGCGAATCGATTAAAATATTCTTAATTAATAATAACGAAAAATAAATATATTTTTTCACTCAAATATGAATCCTAGGTAAGATTATTGTTGAGTTTTTGTGTTACGTCATATCGGGCAGTGCAGCATCGCCTATCTGATTACAGTATTTAGATGCAGGTTGGAGTTGGCGGCACGATGTGATTTGATTGCATCAGGGTAAGATAAAATTTTACCTGGTATCATATTAAATGAATTATTGCAAAATTTCCATTGATTGATTGTCAAGTTTTCGCGTCGCGTCATATCAGGCCGCGCGGCATCGCCTATCTGATTACGATATATAGACGCAAGTTGGAGTCGGCGGCGCGATGTGCTCGATCAGGGTAAAATAAAATTTTACCTGGTATCATATTAAATGAATTATTGCAAAATTTCCTTTGTGTTGCGTCATATCGGCAGCGCAGCGTCGCCTATCTGATTACGGTATATAGACGCAGGTTGCAGTCGGCAGCGTGACGTGCTCCATTACTTCGCAGTAAGATAAAATTTTACCTGATAATGTATTAAATTAATTATTGCAAAATTTCCTTCTGGTCTTCAGGAGACTTTTAGTAAGTTATGATTTTATTTATTACTTCAATTTCTCCAGCCAAAAAACAAGTTGATTTTTTTTGATCCACGTATAAGCCGACTCCCCTACTTCAGAAATTTTTGAGGAAAAAAAAAAAAACATCGGCTTATACACGAGTATATACGATACTAAGAAAAATTAAATCTTTATTGTATAAGATCAATTCAAAGGATAACTTTATGTTTTTGAGAGTAAAATAAAAATCTGAAATCATCCTACAACCATCTAATAATGTGGAAAATTAAAATTTTTAAATTTAAATTTTATGTAAGTTGAATAACTAGATACAGTGATTCACGAACAAATCGGTCTACGAACACCATTTGCGAACAAATTTGCTTCGCTTTACGAACAATGCTTCGGTTCACGAACACACACGCACTGAATGCATGGAGCACACGACTCGCAGCGCACAAAACCCTGAGCACAGCCTCGCCCCCAGTAGCAATCCAGTTCGCCCAGCTCATATTGGTACAGTAAAGTTCCAACAAGTGTTGATATTTTAGTATTTTTCTTTAATTAAATTTATCCCTTATTCTGGCTCCCAGAAAAGTTAAAAGTGTTAGTGAAGGTGGTGTTAAACATGCTTTATGGTAGGTATGCTTGCAGGCAGTGGTGACACAAACAGTGTCTTTCACATAACCTCAAAGAAAGTAATCACATGGGGTTGAGTCAGAGGACTGTGCAGACCACAAACAAAACAATCAAGTCCTTATGATAACCCTGCTCAATCCATTTATGTGGAAGAACATTGTTAAACCAGCAATGAACATCTTGATAAAAATGAGGAAGTGTCCCATCCCAAATAAAATCCTCTGGTTCATCTTCATGCAGTTTAGGGAAGAGCCATGTATGCAGCATTTCAAGATAACTTGTTCCCATCAGTGTCTTCACAGAAAAATAAAGGCCCAAAAACCTTTTGTATGGATAGTGAGCAAAAAACACTGATCTTTGGAGAAGCTGTCTCATGTTGCACCTTCACATGAGGATTTTTAAGTACTACATATACACATATTATGCCTGTGCACTTTGCTGCTGAGATGAAATGTAACTCATCACTAAACACTATATTGTGAAGAAGTTAACTGTGACCTGTCCTGTTTTATTTTATTATGCTCTTTTATTATTTATTGTTATTTTCAATATTATCTAACATATTATATTTTAGTTTAAGAGTCAACTTACTTCCACATTCTCCATCTCGGTATTTAGCAATCAAGTGTTACAGATGGATATCTGTCTTCCAGATGAGCTTTCTCAACTAATGATGTCATCATCTAATCTAAATAAGTTTTATCACTGATCCAATATGAGAATATAAGAATGATTCCATATCTATCTGTCTTCCAGACGAGCTTTCTCAACTAATGATGTCATCATCTAATCTAAATAAGTCTTATCACTGATCCAATATGAGAATATAAGAATGATTCCATATCAATGTTTTGTTTGGTATAAAATTAAATTGTAAAGAGGATGACATGAAATGATTACTCTGCAAACTAATAAATTTGATATTGTTACACGAACTTATGCAAATGAGCAAAGTGCGGGATTGTAAGTCACTCGGTATAAAAACAGAAGCAACCAATGACTTAGTGAGGTGTTGGTTCTAAAGTGAAATTGGTTAAATGACATTCAAATTCTTGTAAAGATCTATGACTGCTTGAAGTTTTATTTCAGTGGTAGAGGTATTAGAAGTTAAGTAGTATTTAAGGTTTATTTCTTGTGAATAATCGGATTTTGGATATTTGAGTTTGATTAAACAAGTTTTGTTGATTAATTGATTGTTGCTTTATCGTTTAAATAAAGCTTTAATTAACACTTTTGTAAGTGTTTTGGAGTCTACGTTTAAATAAAGCTTTAATTAACACTTTGTAAGTGTTTTTGAGTCTAAGAATTTATATTTTTGTTATTTAACTTGTTTTGATAATTTATTCAGTTTATTAGCATAACTTTCTAACATTGTTTTTTGTTGGTTTAGATCTAACACTTGTTTGTTACTTATAGTTATAAGTTTCCAGTTTTGTTTTACCAGTTAAACATTAGTTGTTGTTAGATTGTTTTGATTTAATTATATTTAATTTAGAAATTAGTAAAGACCTGAGCCCAGGCCGAACTCTGGAATTTGTAGAGTCGTTAGACCGTTAGGTTTAGTTTATAATTATTATTATTATTTATATTTGGTTGAATTCACGACTTTGCAATACAATCAAGAAAACTGTCTCCTGCCATTGCTTCTTATATCTTAATACAAAAATTAGTGTGTTCAATGTGAACTGGTGGTTTTAGAAGCTGCATCAAATGAAGGCAGTAGGCTTAATTTCCAGTCTCTTTCACAACAACCACACAGTCGTAGTTGATATCCCCAATGCAATCCCAGGACCGCATGGTGCACAGATTTCCTCAGACCAAAAAAACATTGACTTACTTGTTCCACACTTTCTTCTGACAAAAGCACTTTATTCTTTACAAAAGCATCTCATTAACTAAAATTGCTGATACAAGTACCCAATGTTATTAGTACATGGGGTTCTCTCTGTTGTTACCAGAAAGTTCACTGAACAGAAACAACTAATTCCTGCTTCACAAACTGCAGCAAACAAAATGCTTTCTGCTCTGGAGACACCATTTTCTTTGTGATGTTATGTGTTATGGACCGAGAGAGAGAGAGAGAGAGAGAGAGAGAGAGAGAGGGAAGAGGGATTGTGAATGCATTCAAGACTTGAATACCTGCTGTTTCATTCCATGTGGGAAACATACTTTTGTGTGCATTTTCAAAAGCTATTAATGCTGCTTGAAACTACTCCAATCATTTGTACACCATACATATTTACTTCAACTAAATAACAAAATAAATACAAAAGGGGTTTTAATATCTATTGATTGTCCTTGATGTATATAATAAAAATTATAAAAAAATGTAATCTTTCCATGCAAAATATCCTGGATAAGGTTCAGAAAATTATAGCAAGCCTATCTCTAATAAAATTATTCTTATTCATCACTGAAAAGCACATCAATTCATCTAATATATAGATGAATTAACTGAATTGAATAATATATCTAATATATAGATATTAAATGAATGAGAAGCTTCTTAAATGAATGATATATGTATAATTAACATTAAATATGATATCTGAATAATTAAAAATTTTAAATAAATAAAGTATAAGAAAAAATTCTTTAAAAAATTAAACATAAATTAAAAGATTTTTCATAATCCTTTGTATATTTCGGTATAGCAGGTACACTAGAAAAATGATTAAAATATTTTATGAACAATACAATTTTAATTATAAAGCTTAACAGAAACTTGCACTAAAAGCATCAATTTACACATACAGAATGGGTAAAGTCCAACAAGTTTTGTTAACAGAAATTATGAAAGTTAAAATATATACAGTCATTAGAAAAGAAATATGCCAATCCTTTGCAATTAATTTAATTATTAATTTTTTTTTACTTTATATATAATCCTTTGCCAATTGATTATTATAAAATTGTCAAAAATTGTTATTTATATGATATAAATTAACAAGAAAAACTTTTCTCAGAAAAATAAAATACAACACAATGTTAATTATCCAAATTTCAATTATTTGAACCATTGCCACTGAAAAAAATTACAGTATCTTCTCTTAGTGCACTAGCTATTGTGCTGAAATATTAGTCCTGTCCCTTAATGGCATTCAGTTCCAATTATTTTTCTACGATATATTGATAAATGCAATTAGCATAAAAATAGTTTTAATTTGCCATTATAGAAGTTAGAAATCAGATGTTGATTTTAGCACTGTATGGATAATATTGTTGTTATTTGCAAACCATTTTCTAAATTATTTTTTTAATATACTTCATATTTTGAAATACAATTTTTTGTATACAATAAATTATAGGCATAATTACATTTTTTTTTTGTATAAAATGGATATTCTCATGTACATTTGATATTACAAAGAAGAATTAGAATTGGTCAAAAATCAATTTATCTAATTTTAATCATCATGATTTCGAACCGTTTTAAGTTAAATGATATAAAAACTTTTAATTTAAAGGCATTATTCACCATTAATATACATTCAAGGCAGCAAACAAATGATGTAAAATCAATTATTAAAGTTTACATTTAATCTCTAATATCAACTAAAGATAATTTACCACTTGAATTATTTCTAAATTTGTGGTCTTTTGAATGAAATTGATAAAATTATCACTTAAATTGCATTAGCATTAATCAAATATATTGTGACGACAAATATATTAATTTAAATTTCATTTAATTTTTCTAAAGATCAAATAAAATCTTTTTCTAAATTCTGTTCTAATTCTGTTTTCTACTTTTGGTCATCGAGACTATCAAACTCATCTCATGACGTCATAACTACAAATTTAAATAAAAAAGTGGGAGTTTTTTTCGTTTAGGTTTTGTTCATTAGGCTTAACGAATAAATATTTAGTTAAAAAAGAACTTAATTTTCACCTTTTTTCTGGCTTTCTCTCTTCTTCTTTCTTTTTCTTGGTTCTTTATCTGACATCTTAGCAAAAAATTCAAAACAGTTTTATTTAAAATTAATAACAAAAACTAACTTTCCATCGCAGACGATAACACATGGCTAAATACCCGATCTGGCGTTCACGTTGCTTCACTGTTTGATGAGTACTTAGATCGTTGATTATGTTATATAAGTTTTATTTATTAATAATATAATTTATTGAGTTATTATTAAAATCTATAAATGAACCAAAAATTTATATTCTTATAAAGTCTATTTAAAGTTATTTTTAATTAAATACTATATGCGTTTTAATAAAGATTGAATAGATCGTTATGTGGAAACATGGATCGTTTCCCAGGCAAAATAATATTTAATTTCGAATAAATAATTTTAATTAATTCTGAATTGTACTATAAGTTTTAAGATTTACGCTGTTCAGTTATCCGAAATATTTAATTGATTTTATAAAAAATCATAAATAGTCAATAATCATAACCAGTCAATGATTATAATTAGTAATCATAATCATTAAATTATTAATCATGATTACTAATCATAATTGATAATCAGTCAATGATTTGAAAAAAACAAAAACTCGTATACAATATACTATCGACATATTTGTATACATGTATACTGAAATGTTAAAAAAGTGTTATTGTTTGCACTAGTCCAGTTGTATGTGGACTCGGCCAGCTCGAGCCCTTTGTTAAATTTTTGAAGAATTTTGTGATCTGATTGTTAAACATGACCGGCTTACAAAATTAATTTAAGTGAGAATCAATTGAAATTTGTAATAGAAAATATTTATTATTACATAAATATTTTGTGTTTCACTTTATTGTAAATTAGAAAAATTTATAATAACCTTATATATACAAATGCGTATGCGTTTTTTCAGGGAACGGATTTTTAAAAATTCATCAGCACACCATTGCCCAAATCCATTATTTATATGTTAAGTTATATCATTTATATTTGCTCTTTATTTTCATTCTTACCTGCAAATTATTTTTAAATAAAATAATTTAGTGTTTTTATCTAATTGTTTATGTTTGAAATTAAACGCAAGTATAAAAGTACAGTATTATTATTTAAAAAGTAGCAGTAAAATTTTTTAATATTAATTATTTCTTTCTAACCGGATGGCTGTGTGGTAAAGGATTCGCTTACCACTTTTTTTTATGTAGTTTAATGTCACTTTCTATTCGATAGGTACTAAACGGCAGAATATTTCCTTGCCTACCACGGATCATCCACAGTCCTGGAGGTATGGATATCAGGTAGAAGATGAGGTTCAACGAGACGAACCCGGACTCCTCTTAAAAAAAAACTAGTGGTGTAGGATTCGGGAATTGAACCCGGTCGCTCAGCTTATGATGTTGTCCGGATGGCTTGATAGAAGCACAGCACGCTTCCACCAGGGCCATCTGGCCAACATAAGCTGATTAGACTAAAAATCTCTCACGCCCAGATTTTTTTCAGAAGAGGTCCGGTTCGTTGAATTTCATCTTTCTTCTAATGGATGACCCCATCGTCTAACAAACTCTCCTTTTCAGCTGGATGACTGCGTAGTATCAGCATTTGCTTATCATCTTGGAAAATCTGGTTCCATATCCTCAATTTTTCTGGTGGATCAGGATCCACCCCATTGAAACGTATCCTTTAACATTTCGGTTAAACCGGGTGAAGTCAGCCCAGGGTGGACTCTAAAATGGTCACTGTTAAATCTATTCATCTGAGATTCGACAGCATAATAAAAATTACCTTAATTAATTAAAAATTAACTTAACCTTACAATTTCATAAAAATTACAGCAACTCTACTAGAACTAGACTAATGTGGATCTTATTGTCGGATGCTTACATTTAAGTCAACCGGACTTTAAAAGACTGGAATTGACGACTCAGGACTTAATCTCAACATAAATTTATGAAAAAGAATGACTGGATTCGAATCTGGATGCTCTGAACGTTTCCAAAAGTGTTACACGAAGAAACACTATTGGAAATATACAGACAGGGCCATACTTATGTACAGACGCTTGAGGTGCTAGTCTGGGCCCGCAGATATAGAGGGCCTCAAAGATTAAATTTGACAAAATGTTTTTAAGAACATATGGATTTTATTTCAAAAAATTACAATAATAAATATCAAAATCAAATTAAGATACTTGAATAGATTATATAAATAAAAATTGAAAGAAGTTTTGCCGTCATTGAGTTAAAATTAACAATATACTATGATTCATAAGTGAGTATTTATTTTTTTTTTTGCAAGCATCAAGCGAGAGCAATAAAATTTTGTTTTAATACATACAGTACAATATATCACTCAATTATGTTTTAGTAATACTTTACTCAGACCCTAGTAATAGCATTTACATAGTATATGCATATTTTTAAATTCTTACTCTGGTTGAGGACTCGCAACTTAATAGCGCCTCGGGCTCAGAGAAAGTAAGTATGGCGCTGCGTACAAGCATCCATACTGTCCCTTCCTTTTTATATAATGACCAAGGGTGGACTGGAACATATTTTTAGTTCTGGCATTATCTGACAGTAGCTCACTAGTTAGACTTGGTATTAGGACAATTTGCCGCACGGATATATCATCGCAAGGACATTTCGCCGTAAAATATAGAAAAAAATAAAGACAGGAGTATTTCAAAAAATTAAATATTTTTTTTATATAATCGACAATATATATTAAATAAATTAAATACACAATATTTTTTACAAAACAAATTTTAACGACAAAAAGGTATTATTTAATTACCTAAAATACAAGTCTTTATTTGTGTGCAAATACTAAAATATTGATAAATTTGAATAAAAATGAGTAGGAATCTGAAACAAATATACATTATATTTGTTGAAAGTACGGTACGCGACAAAAAATTGGTTCGTCGGCTCGGCCCATATTGTTATGACGGCGCCAGCCCTTCTGGCATTTGCCAGTACGGCCGGCGCCGTCGTAACAATATGATAACTGTAATATATATTAAATAAATTAAGTATATAATAATTTTTTACAAAACAAATTTTAACGACAAAATAAAAACAATTACCTAATTACCTAAAATAATACAAGTCTTTATTTGTGTGCAAATACTAAAATATTGATAAATTTGAATAAAAATGAGTGAAGAGGAATCTGAAATAAATATTTATTATATTGAAAGTGTGGTGAGTAATATAAAAATTCGATTCGTCGGCTGCCGGCCTATATTGTTACGACCGCACTGGCCCTTCTGGCATTTGCCAGAACGCTCTTATGGCCAGTCCGCCCCTGTTGGGCCAGCTTTACACGCTCAGATTTGTCTGTGCAAACATCGTTTGCACAGATAGTCTGCACATCTGGGCAATATGGGCGAGCTGGCTATAACAATAGGGTGGACTGGCGTCTGTTATGTCATAACAATAGGGGCAGACTGGCTATAAGAGCCCTTCTGGCATTTGCCTTATAGCCAGTCCGCCCCTGCCTGGAAGCCAAGAAAGTGATTCCAATAGAATAGAACTGTATATTACACAATTAGAAGCATAGTCAGAAAGGGTTAATACGGTCGTTCTATGAGATTTTGATTTTCCCGTATATTTATTTAAAACTATTAATTTTCAGATTATTGTGCATTTTGCAATATGATTATTAATGTCGCTTGAATAGTCCCTGAATGCCAAGGGCCCCAATGCCTTGCATCGTCTTGCCTTATGGTAGCTACGCCCCTGAATTGGTAAGGAACTTTCCTTAATTCTAAACTGTAAAACACGATGGAATAGTTTGCTTCATTTTTTTTTTTCATATTTTACGCCCCTTTCCAATCAGGAAGATGCTTGTTATGTTAGAACGTTTTTCTAAGATCCGAAATTGTATCAGAAAAAGTCTGATAGATTTAAAATTAGATATTAATTTCAACGACAATGATCTTCAATTGTTTTCTGATACAATATTAGCGTTACAACCAATAAAAGTTGTTGAAACACTCTGCTCTAAAAATATTAATTTATATATTGCGATGTTACACAAAAATTCATGCTGGACGAACTAACTGATCAGAATACGATGTTGAGTAATGAACTTAAGGACGCCTTGATAATTTGTATAAAAGAACGACGAATTGTTTATTCAGATATTTTGCAACATCTTTTCGATAATGATCTTAATAAGTGGGGAAATGAGGATGGAGTATTTTCAACTGGAAAATATAAGGGGGAAATATATTCAAATAGTGTACGATTTTTTAATAATTATTAAATCAACAAGTGTGGAATCTGAAGGAGCTTTTTCTACGGTGGGATTATTTTGTACAAAAATAAGCACATAACTGATATAGTTCTTATGTGCTTATTTTTTTAAAACAAGTTAACAAATAGATTACGTATTTAATTATATAATTTATAATTGTTTTCATTGTGAAAAATTATTCATGTATAAATATGTTCAGAATGTATTATAATTTACATTATATTATACTGTATATACATTATATTTATTATATTATTACATTATATTAGATATATTTCTTTTAATATACTTTTGTCACAGTATATAAGAATCAAATAAAATGTCTTATTATTATGAATTTTTATTTTATATTCATGATTTAAAAAAATTCCCGGTAATTTACCAGTATACTGGTTTTGTTTGAAAATTTTACCGAATTACCGGTAATAGAAAAAGTCGATAAATTTGCAATCCCTAATGTCACTGTAATGATGACGCCATTGTGACATCTATGTTGGTAGAATCAATGTTAGAATTGGACACGAAAAAGCCAATGGATTCGAATGCTAAGCACAGCAAATAGAAATTAAAGGAAGCATTTCGAAAGTAGAGGATTTTAGTTCTTTCCGGAACTGCTTGCGATTTATGTTTGACTAAAAAAATCTAACGCAAAATTCTAGTAAATACAGAATTATTTGCATGCTTATTGTATCCTATTATTAAAATGTAATAAGATTATAAATTCTTACTTGATATATAATTATTTTTAAATCTATTATTATCATTCCATTCAGTACTCCTTAAGAAGTCTAAACATGAATCATATTTCAACATCTGTTTTGAAATAATCTTTAATTCTTTGGAAGCATTCAAGTTTTCTTTGTCTCCACTGTTTATTCCTTCATCAATAAATGATGACATCAGATTTGATAACCATAACAAATTTGAGTACGGAATGTGTTGTTCCCAGTGATCTCTATAAATATTGAAAATAAGAAATAATTAAATATTTATTCTAGAATCTTATAATAATACTTATAAAATTTAAACAGTTGTCATATTAAAAAAATTGAAAAATTTTGATATGACGATTATTTTTGATCGTTTGTATAAGAATTCTTATCAATGATAAAACGTGTAAGTGGTCAAAATGACGTAATAATCAATAAAATTCAGAAAAAATATTTTGGAGTATTATATTTGTTTTCCTACATTGATGAATCACGTCAAATTGATACATTGCGTTTTTTTCCTTATTTCTGACCTTTCTGTATTTGTCGGCCGGATGGCCGCGTGGTAAAGCTGTGGCTTACCAACCTGGAGGATCCGGGTTCAAATCTGGATTCCACACTTCCAGTTTCAGGAGGAGTCCGGGCTTGGCCCGTTTAAGCTTATCCTTCAACCATCCGGTTAACCCCATCATGGGGTGTTGGCCAACCTGTGGTGGGCTCTATAAGTGGCCACTGTCAGATACAGACTGCCATATCTCATGAAGATTATGCCGCTATATCTCATGAAGATATGGCGGCATAATCTACTAACCTAACCTTTCTGTATTTTCCAAAAAAATTATGAATTAAAACAATATAAGTTACTGTATTAGAATATTTCATTTTTGTGCGGGGATCGCGATTGGGTTCGGTACTTAATCTGTCAAGTAGCCAAATTTATAAGATGAATATGATTTTCTAATTGATGACGCATAAGTAGCGAGCGCTCAGAATCCAGAATAATATGAAGGATCGCGGAAATGACAACAAATTTTAACAAAACAAATACTGTAATTCGCTCAATTAATTAAATATTTTCGTTCGATCTGGACTGGATGTATATAAACTGTCAACCTGATGTTTTATAGTTTTTTTAAGACTATTGACCTCGACATTTGAAATCATCTGATGACTCTGTATGCCGGTCATCTGACACTTGTTTTTTCTCTAAGATATTATTTATAGGTGTTAAATAAACTTTAAGTTATACCATTAGTTTAGAGTAAGATATCAATTTTTTTGAATCAGTAGAAGATATTGTTTTTCCATACTAGAAATTATAGCAGATATTAATTGGTGCAATAAATCGTTCAATGATCAGAAGTTTGTTTTATATTATAATTCTTATTTATTAAACTTGCAAGTACAGTAGAGTCTCCCTAATCCGACACATATGGTTCCGGGGCTTGTCAGATTTCAGAGATTTGTCGGATCATTAAGATGTTCAATGAAAAAAATGGAATTGCACAAACGAATACGCTCAGTTTATTACGACTTTCCTGTCATTGCTCTTGCTGTTCAAATCTTTCACAATCCCCTCAATTTTATCCGGATTTTTTTTAATATCGTAAATGGTAGCTTGTCCAATATCATAAAACAAAACCAAATCACTAAACTTTTCTCCCAAGTCAAGTTTCTTAATTATTTCTGCTTTTTCGACCGCAGGCAATGTCTTGTGTTTTTCGTTTTTCACTTTTTCCGATTTGTGATATTATGTAAAGATAAATTAACAAACATTGATAGAGTAAAAACACTATTTTATAGTAAACAGTGTATTGAATTTAAAAAATAATCCGACTATAATGCCTGCGCAACGAACGAATAGCGACTGACAATTTGTTTACGTCAGTCTCTCTCTCTAGCACATGGACAAGTTGACATGAAAATTTCACGTGGGCAAGGACGGTTCGACTCACAGATTTCTGTGGTCGGACTACAGAGACTCAACTGTAACTGACATCTATTGAGTTCAAGAATGAAAGTGAAAATGTGAAAGTCGGAATATTATATTTGCATAATAAATATCGATTCATAAATGTGACGCTAAATCACTAATTACATGATTTATCTTATAATTAGCTAATGTAGCGTCACTAATTATGGAAAATGTAGAGCAAACACGAAATTTTCCTGCGAAAACATTATTTCATATAATTTGATACAATAGCTCTTTGCTAAGTCAGAAAATCCCTCCCTTCCATTGTTAGAAAATCCAATGTAGTAGTAGTAG
This sequence comes from Olivierus martensii, assembly GCA_000484575.1. NCBI lineage: Eukaryota > Metazoa > Arthropoda > Arachnida > Scorpiones > Buthidae > Olivierus > Olivierus martensii. The sequence continues at coordinate 28,125 of AYEL01022533.1, forward strand.
TAGAAAAGGGGAGGGGCATTATTTCAGCCCAAGCACCGCAACCAACACTGATCTATTGTGCACCCCCAATCAAATCATCCCAGAAGAAGGCCTGTCTTTAAAACAAATGACAGTACTTTCCTCAATGGGACAATAGCAAGATCCTCCGAAAAAACGACAGTATATTCTTTAATGGGATAGAAGCAAGATCCTCGGGAACAGGAAAATACATCCCCAAGCAGTATATTCTTCAATGGGACGGAAGCAGAAATCCTCGGGAACTGGAAAATACATCCCCAAGAAATCACGCCTAAGCCACGAAAGGGCCATATATTCACACAAAATGTGAAGAGGAGTTTCCTCCTCATACTGACATCTACACACAAAATGTGAAGAGGAGTTTCCTTCTCATACTGACATCTTCTACGTAGGGCTTTCAGCAAGCCCAATCAAGTGAAGATGTCTTCTAAGATGACAGGTCAGCAAGCCTAATCAAGTGAAGATGTCTTCTAAGATGACAGTGTCCTGTAAGAAGCCCTGTAACAATTCTAACTTCAAAAATCCAATGTAAGATAGTCGATTATTTATTGATTTACTGTAAAAGCTAGATCACATTCTGAATTATCAGGATTTTCGTACAATACTGGAAAAACTTGGAAACAGTTCAAAAATTCAATTTTTATATTAATCTGGAATCAAGATTGCAAATTGTAAAAGTGAATACTGTATAGAAAAATTACCAAAGCAAACAATCGTTATACATTTTTTGTTATTATATCTTGAAATTTTGAAAAACTGATTTCAGTTTCCAAACATTTTTAGAAAAATATTAAAACAATTTTCCACATTCGATAATTGCTAACTTACACATTATATACGTAAGAAGTAGGATTTATTTAAGAATCTTAAAAAAAATTTAAAGATTTATTCACTTAACAACTAAATTCTTTGGAAAAAAATCGTATAAATCGAAATCGCGTAATTCGAAGTCAGATTTTTTAGTCACGAATTAACACGATTATTATTATTTTATTGTTATCATTTATTGTAATAAATACCGATAAGTAAATCTGTAAAAGAACAAAGCGTCAAATATAGGATCAATATTAATTATGCAAAAATAAGATGTACTAATACTTTACGAAGCTTTAATTCGTTTTTTAAACACCGAAAAGATAGTGGAAATGAAAAGAGATTTCCATAATTCAACAATTTGTTGTATGTCCATCTCTTAAATTTAGTTAAAATTAGTTTTAAAAATCTGCTTTTAAATGAAAGTATTGTACATGAAACTTTTAAAAGATTTCACATTTGGGAAATTTTATATTTTCCAAATGTGAAATCTTTTGGAAAATTGGAAATTTGAAAAAAACATTTGGAAAATTTTATATTTTTCTGCAAATCAATACTTTTTTAGGTTACAATTTAAGAAAAATGAAATTTGGTTAATGGATTTGTATGAATCGATCTTATTAGTTAACAAATTTCCAAAATAGGCTCTATATGGGAAAAATACAATGCATTGAACTATGAAAACTTCTTATGATTTTCCATTTATTAAATTTTTATAATTTTTGGAGAATATACAATAACTGACAGGTAATTCGAAAAAAATAAGAACAAAATCAGTCCTATGTATCGATTTCGTCCGTTTCATAGTTTTTAAAAGCATGTAAGTATTCAATCGTTTAAAAACCAGAGAACATTCAAGCTTCAGATATATTATCTTAATATCTGTTTAATTAATTGATGAATATTTATGAATTTATTACGAATATTATGTCATTTAAGATGATTTTATACTGCAACTCTAATCATCCCAAAGTATCAAATATAAATGGAAAATAGGTGACTAATTTTTTCTAAAACTGCTTGTATATCTTACAGCTGAATAATTAAAATAACTTACCCTGTTGCAGTTTTCATGGCTTTATGAATGACTGCTTGGAAACTGTTTTTATTTATATTTATTGACGAAAGATCTCTGTAGTTCACTGTATTGCCTAATAAATAATTTAAATTATTAAACAAATGATATTAATTAAATCATAAAATCAATATTCGATGAAATATTATGTCAGGAATCGATTCTCCGATATTTTTTGGATTTTCTTGATATATTGGAATACTCTTGTTTGCTGATTCCTACGCTTCACCTTTTCGGCAAAACTTATTGTGCATTTATCCCAAAAATAACAAACTGTATACTTTTGTTCTTGTTATTTTGGCAATATAAAACGGCGCGATAAGTCTGATAATTCCAGAGCCATTGTGAGATATTCTTATTACTAATAGTTCCGCTGGAAAATGTAAACTATAGAGCTAGTTGGGCTGATTTTCCACGAAAAATTTTCGAGATGTGGATCCTTAGAATCGATTCTAGATCATTCAGATGAAATGCTAACTCTTATTGATGTGGTCATCTGGCAGATTCGACTAATAGGACAACTTTCAGTTAGAAACATGCTCTTAAACCGATTGCATATCTTTTAAATGAAAAGCATCGTAGAAAATACAGCTTAGATTACTAGGTAAAGCTTTAACGATTGGTAAATCACACATATCAGTTTTTATAAATCAATTTTTCATATTACAAAATGGTTTCAATAACAGTATATGGAATTAAAAATTTAAATTAAAATTTTTAAATTTCGAATGCTGTCATCTTGTAACGTATGGAGTTTAAAATTAATCAGCGTGCGGATGAAAGGAGCTATTATATAAAATTTGAATGGTCTGAAATCTTTTTTGTTAAAATAAAGTCTGAAAACAATAGAAAAAATAAATTACATAAGATTGCTGTACAATTAGTCTAAAATCAGTCAAATGACTGTAATATTCATTCAAATACGGCAGTTAATTCAGAAATATTGATGTTTAATGAATGAAAATAAAATTTTTTTTTGTTCTCAGTAACATTTCATTATTTTATGCATTAATAAAGTCATTACATACTATAGAATTCAATGAACAGCCTTTGTAAGTATAATAATTTCCTATTAAATAATATAAAAATATCATATCATCGTTATATAACTAAAACATGGCGGCATTTCCCAGAAACAAAGAAGAAAATGTTTAAGAATAAATAAAATATTCAACATTTTGGGAAAGCATTGATAGAAAACTAGTACTTAACTGATTAGTTAATTAATGATTTTCTAATTTCTGTAATAACTAAATTATTTGTGAATTAAGATACCTTTTCGAAGGCGACTGAATGTAAAATCTATAATAGTTGCTTTAATACCACGAGTATATAATTTAATTTTTTTCCCATCCAATTGAAATCTTCTTATTTTATCTCGGGTACATTTTACTAGAACATTACCGGCATGTAGATCTCTGTGTTCGAACTGAAAGGCAGCTTCGGCTATTGCCAGAATGCATATTATTTGTTTTATGAGAGAGACAACTTTTACTGGAGCCATAGTCTATAAACAATCAGTATATTATTGCATGTTTTCACATAATATGCTTTAAATAGTTTGTTTATAGATAAAATTTCCAATGACCTACTTCGACTTTCCATAAAGGCAATCCACCATATTCCATGTCGAAAACGATATAACGTTGATTAGATGGTAAAATTCCTATAAATGTATAAAAGAAAATGTTAAAAATAATCTTAAACAGTTCAAATTATCAATTTTGAAATAGATTCAAAAGTTTTATAACTTAAATTTGTCTGCGACTGCCAATATGTAAACACGATATCGTGTGCAAATATCCGCAACAAAATTCATATTATTTGGACTCAATAGAGATCCAAATCGATTGAAAATGATCAATATAGAGTTAACATTATTTACTATATACGAAATATTAAATATTCACAAAAGTCTACAGGAAACACACTAATAAATTAATTTTTGTGAGAAAAATCCAAATAGATAAATATACAGTTTTTATTTCTCTTTTTATTCGCGCCTATAAACATTAATGCACTATGACTGGTAAGAGAAATTAATACAGACGATTCTCGAAAATAATTGCTCTGTTTAAATATTAACAGGGTTACTAAAGAAGATAGAATGCAAAGTACATTCGGGCATGGTAAACACATAAAACACTAACCACAATGAGTATTATAAAATCACTAGCCATTTTGAAACAGTCCAGAAGAATATTAAAAAAAGGAATCGATAAAAATCATGCGTACAACAAGCAAAATAATTTATTCAGATTGATGCGTAATAGTAAACTCTCCGAATGTAAATATTCGTTATTCAGTTACAGGTTTTGGATCAACATACTGTAACTTCAAGGAGAATGAGAGCATCAGAAATACTAGAGCTTATATAGAACATCAGAAATACTATATATATCGTCGATTATATGAACTAATAAAGATATTTGTTACAGAAAGACTAGTGGTGATATCATATGTGTGCTAGAGCAAGCTATTAATATTAAGTGGTCGGAAGTATTATCATTCGAATAGGCGATCCGAACTGCCAATCATTCCGATATTAAATTTCTATTCCGCTTCCCGATATATAAGATCGGAAGAGCGTCGTGTAGGGAAAGAGTGTAGATCTCGGTGGTCGCCGTATCATTAAAAAAAAACAAATAAAAAAATTTATATATAAATAATTATATTAAATACTATCTACTATCTCTATATATATATATACTGTATATAAATCCTAATTTAAGTTCTGAATTTTTTTTTAATTTCCTATTTAGAACTATTGTGTCTTTATTTCAATGATTAGTATACTTTATATGATAGTTTAGAATATTAATACAACTCTAATATAATTAATAAGCTTAAAAAGAATAGAAACATTTTTTCTAAAGAAGAACCTAAAAATATTCTGAAAATATTTAATTGAAATTATGATTTTTATAATAATTTAAATATAAAAATTCAATATTATCGAATTTTTGTATTTCATTTAAAAGATGCAAAAATTACCATAACACAAGGCTGTATTGTTTCTAGTCCGATGATACTTAATCCACGCGTCAACTAGACATGAAGGAAACTTGTCTTGTATAAAATATGTCCTGTAAATTTTTAAGATAGTTGTAAATTTATTTCCGTTTTTCCTAATAAAAAATAATAATTCTACTTTTTTAAATGGCTGAATCCATCTGTCTGATTGATTCCATTTCTTCTCAATTCTGACAGTGTTCTGTAGAGAAAATATATTAATATTTATCTAAAAAACTTGATAAACTTTTAATTAAAAAAATTAAATTTAGCAATCGTAGTACTAGAAAGTATAAATTTAATATATTCATTATTACTGTATTATCTGCATGCTATGAAAAGCATTTTATTTACAGTCAAACCCCGATAAGACGCCACCATTCGTTCGGCGACGATTTTGGCGGTTTATCGAAAACATATGTAGTATAGAAATGAAAATGAACTCCGAATTTATTAAATTTAATAAAATACAATACATTTATATTTAGCATTCAAACTTAACATTTCTGAAAAACTGTATACTGTTCAGTATAGTATATGTATCGTATATGTATAGTACTATAATATAGTACTGTACATATATTACCTATACCATATATACAGTACTGTTCGGATCCTCTATTTTAAGTTCACTATAAAACACATTGTACACATCTTATTATACAATATCCTTATTTGCCCCGTACGCAATAAACGATGGAAACGATCTGGTTCTTATGATCTTAAATTTTCTATAATCTACGTGTGAACCAGGTTTAAAGAGACACATGATTATCCGTTAATTAATTGTATCTGTAATCAGAAGCTTGAATGTAATATTTCCTCAATTTTTATCTTTGATTTTCTTCGAAAACGTCACCATTTGTTAAAAGAAAAAGTAAATCGTGACTAAATATCTAACAATTATGTTATACTTAGGAATAAATAATGGACACTCAGTGCCGGATTCAATTAGTGCGGGGTCCGATTGCACATTTTCCGCGGGGCCCCTCAAAATATGGCTTATATGTTTAAATAAAATAAATAAAGTTTATAAATAAATACCCATTTTTGTGGGCCGGATGGCCACGTGGAAACGTTTCGGCTTTCCACTATGGAGGACCCGTGTTCGATTCTTAGGTCCCACCCTTTGAAAATATTTATTATGGGGTTCAGGCCCGTGCCATCGATTCCTTCGTCCACAATCCGACTGACCCGTCCGCAGGGGATGGACAGCCTATGGAAGGACTTCTTTTGTCCCCATCAATTAGTATTCTTATAAAAAGGAAACTGGTGTCATCTATTGACCAAAAAACGAAAATAGGGTTAATTAAAAAATAGGTATTGACTGCTATGGACGTATAAATGCGTCAATCCATAGCTATCGGCGTGGACTGTTGACGCAAATATGCGTTAACAATTCTTTCTATTCAAACACAGAAGAGTCAATATTATCATATATTTGATATAATCACGATATGTTTTGCTTATTAATAACAAAAATAAATAAAAATTTAATTATATCCAGATACTTTCTATTTGACAGAATGTTACTTCTTTCAATGAATGACAAATGTGATTGCAGTAACATTGTAAAATACTGTATTATAATTACGATATATAGGTGTTGTTGAAAATTTTCATCTTTCATTTTGAGCAAATTAAATCAACATATGAAAATACATAAAAATGTTCAATTAATAGAATTAATTTATGCAAATTAAAACGAATTTTAAAAAAAGGTTACACAGTGCATATCTTTATTTTCTGCAACCGCGAAAGTGCGCAGAAGGCAATTCGCAGTTGATACTGTGAGACTACATATACTACGCACGGCTAGAGTTGGCAGAAACATCAATGCAGCTGCAGTTAGTCAACCCTCGACGCGCATAGTACAAACATAGACTGATAATACAAACCTGTATTCAAAATATTGTGATAGGGCTAGATAGAAAAAAGTAATTGAATATATAGATGGTTTCTGGTTATTGTAATATTCTGTAACTTCCTTTATTATATCGTACCATTTACAGTATACATTCCGGAATATTGAAAAAACGAAATATAAATTTTTAAAATATTTTTTCTTAATACAATTTTTAATTACATCAACTTTGACAAACACAGGAGCCCCTCAAGCGCGGGGCCCGATTGGGTGCAATTGGTCCAATCGGCTTTTATCCGGCACTGTGGGCACTGATGGTACAGACAAATTAGAAACATTCGCCTTGAAGTCAAGTTAATTATGGAGTCAGATTCAAAGAAAAAAAATCAAATAAAATTTATTTATTCTTATATTGAATACTGTACTAGATCAGACAGATAATAAGTTTTTATATACCGACAAGTTATGTAATTATTTATAATAAGTTATCTGTCTTTAGTTACATACTAACAAAGTATGTATTAAATTTAACTGATCTTAGACCTGTACTTTGTACCAGGCAAAGTTTAGCACAGGTTTACGATTAATTTTTAATAATATATTGTTAAATTACTAAGTAAATGGATCTATTGTTATTAAAAACTTAAACACCTTTAATTATTAAAATTATTAATGCTAAAAATATGAAATGTTAATGAATTAACATTTCCTGTTTCTAACATTAAAAAATAATTCTAAAATTTCTAAAATTCAGAATAAAATAACAATAAAATTTTATAAATATGTATAATCATTTTTCTTCCTTTATTTTTTTATTGTCTGGTTGAGTTCGAAATCCGTAGCAAATTCAACAATCAAAAAAAAAAAAATATTAATATTAAAATTTTATAAATTAAAATTTTCAAAAAAAAAAAAAATACACATTATATTTTATATGATTTTTTTTTTATTTTGAAGATAAATTGTTGAATTTATTATGGTTTGCAAATTCAATGAGACAATAAAGAAGGAAAAAAAAACTGTACATATAAAATTTTCATGTTTCATTAAATCAGAACATGAAAATGTAACTTCCGCTTCTGGTACGTATTTTGGCTGAAAATAATCCTGCAATTTATAATGGCTGATACTATACATACCATGTATATATTATATGTATAATATGTATACTATGTATACATATTATATATATAATATACACGAGATTTACTCAATGCAATTATTGCAATTTAAGCAGGAATCGTGCAAACATGAAAATAATCGGAAAAATCGAGTCGAAATTCATTCATGATTATTCCAATTTATAGGCATTCGCCTATGGAAAATTAAAATTTTTATAAATATTAAAAAATATATATATTTATATTTTTTAACGTTTAAATTTTATATTAAGAGAATTTTTTTTTTCATTTAATCCATAAAATATAATGATTGTTCACAGTATATTATTTTCAATTTATTTTATTTTATTAAATTAGTGCATTTACTTTGTAGTAATAATTTCTTGACAAACTCCTTTGAATGTTTCCTGTTGTTTTTTACACCTTGGGAAATATCCTTCTACTGGTATGATTTTGTAAACAGATCTATGTTTTCCACTTCCATCAATCAAAGCATAAGCTTCTCCGAAATTTCCTCCTCCCAGTTTTCTCCATATAAAACCTGAACTATAGAAAATATTCCTAAGTTTTGAATTGATACAAAAATCACATTTAAAGAATTTTCATTTAGACTTACTCGATTGGCAGGAAATCAGAAAATTGGCCGACACTATCTTGTAAGCATAAGGAAAGAACTAAACTAAAGTAATCATCTTGACTGGATACTGGTATAATCTGCAAAAGGAAAAATAGTGAAGCTTAGATTCATATTATAATGTTTTTAATTTTATAAAAATGATGAATGTACAATTTTCACGAGAGAGAATTTTTATTTTTGAAAACAATTGATAAAAAATTCAAAAGTTGATTTAACAATGCTAATTAATAAAACGCAAATTTAATAAAGTTAGGGTGCATCCAGTTGGTAAGCAGCTGACTCAGCAGACCGTCTAGCTGTCCAACTGGACGGTCCGCTTAGTATAAGTGACGTCATCAATTGCTGACTTTGCTGATAAACGAAGTCAGCGCTACATTTGTTTGCTACTTTAGCTGAGTTTGTCATCTAACGATTATGATTGTTAATTTAAAATAGATAAAATTTATATAAACTTTTTAATCTAAGTTTTCTATTGTTTTAAAATTTAAATTTGAAACAAGGATGTGTGAGAAAATAAATTTTCTAAGAAATATTTAGTTTAACATTGTTATACATTATTTTAAATCAAAGCATCTTATCAATTAAAATAAGTTTTTAAATCATTCTATTTATACAATTAGAATTGCTAATGCTTATTATTATTATTATAGATGTCACTTTCCAAAAAAATTTACTAGAAAAACTGATACAAGAAATCCTTTATAGTTACTTTTTTATCTTTCGAATTATTATTAATTTTTAAATTCCAATGGATGCTTATAGCAGTCAAGTGTTCAGCGTTTGATTCTGCAGTTCTCTGAATTATATTCATTAAAGAAACTTCCACAGAATCATCTGTTAATTCATCAATCAAATGTATTAAACCTTTTTGTTTGAGAGTAGCCATTTTGCTTGGCAGAACTTGTCAGCAAGACGTCTAGTAAAACAGCGCAAATGATGACGTATATGAACTAAGCGCTTACTTATCAAAGTCAGCAAAGCGCTTGCCAACTGGATGCACCCCTAATAACTTGGATATAGCAAAATGAATAGCTTGGATCTTTTAGATTAAAGTTATTTCTGTACAATATTAAAATAATTTTATGAATTATGAAATAGTATATTTATTAACTGTATATAATTATTTACTCAAAAACATCTAATACTTAAAAAATAAATCAAATACTATACTGTGAAGTTAAAATATTTGCAACAAGTTAGAAGCTACTTGGTTGACAATTTAGGAAAATTAAATAGTAACTAGTAATTAAGCAACCATTTCTAAATTACAGAAAATATTCTAATTTCTCAATGTGGTAGTTGTCTTATTTTTCATGTTTTTCAACAAATTATTTTTCAAATGAATGCAGTTTCTCTAAGAATGGTCGTCTAACAATAATATTTTAACTTATATTATTAAATACACAAGTTATTTTTAGTTTGATTGTGTTGAAATTCCTAAGGAATTTTAAGTAATCTCAGAAGCATCATCTATATAAGTATTTTAAGAGATATCTATATTCCAAATTTCATTGAAATCAGATGAAAAGTGCGATACGCAGTGGATGAAGAGTCGAAAAATATTAGTTTTTTATACCGATTTTTGCTTTCTAAAAATGTTATAGTTCTTTTATTAATTTGATTCTGAACTTAAAAGTTTAACATTTTGTATTATGCTGACTATTTCCTTAAATATAAACAAAAAATTAATCTACATGAAATTTATCATAATTGAACTTTGACTTAATGATTCGCATAAAGAGATAGTTAATGTATTGAGTAAGAATCAGCTTGATAAATATAACAATAAAAAAGTCATATTATCTCGAAAACAAAAAGAACAAAAATTGCTAATTTCACATGAGTTATAAGCTTACTTCACATATTAAAAGCTAATTTTATCATAAAGAGCAGTAGTTGCTCTATATGAGGACTAATAGAATTTAAGCCCAGGGCCCCCAACATTTTGGACTTCAAGGCACAATGCAAAGTATGTAATTATTAACGAAACGATAGAGCATAGAAGTATAAAATCGTATAAAACAACCTCCAGCCCAGGGCCTCAAAAATTTAGATTCGACCCTGATAAAGAACAAGGCATTGACTCTTACACCAACTACAGTAATCACTGTTTCTTATTATATATGTTACAGGACAAACCCAAATTCAGGAAATACTAGAATTTTCTAGTCAAAACGAGAACGTCCTAACACTTGTCGGATGTTCTAATATTTCCTATCCGAACTCGAAATCCCAAACATTTCTTATTCAAAGTGCGGAATTTCTAATTTTTCCTATCAAAACCCGAAGTGGCAAACAGTTAAAACAAAAGTCTTCATTTCTCATGTATTCCCACTCAGTGTTCGATATTTGCCAGCAGAAATTTATTTCTTTAGAGAATATCCGCAAGGATAAACAAATCGCGTTGAGAAAATCTGGCTAAATCCGCTTTAAATGCATTGTGTATCTAAATTATGTTTGTACAAAAAGAATAACATTTTGTGTAATTCAAATCACACAAAAGCCTATCTTGCAAAAATAAATAAGAGGTACCTGGTTATGCTTTTATTTTTGTATCTATGGTAATATGGTGAATACAAAAATTGATTAATTGATTAAAAACGTTATTATAATGAACATAATGCATATTTTTATTACTTGATAGGAAATAAAAATTTCATTGCTATTTTCTGTTGAGAAAATGAAATAAGACAAATAGAAAACAAAACTAACTCTCATTCATTATTAAATGATTGACTTTAAAGAACTGAAATTACCAATTTTTTATTTTTTTTATGGACAAATATTTTAATATATTTATTAATCTGACATTTATATTCGAAAGTAATATTCAATTGAGACATAGGGTACCAAAATTTGAATTTTACATTAATTATAGAAGTAATAGTTTAAAAAAGAAATGTCAAAAAGCATTATTTTCCTTTTTCATTCTCCTCTATAGAGGACAGTGTCGGATTTAAGCCGATTGCACCCAATCGGGCCCCGCGCTTGAGGGGGGCCGTGTTTGTCAAAAACAGTGTCGGATTTAAGCCGATTGCACCCAATAGGGCCCCGCGCTTGAGAGGGGCCGTGTTTGTCAAAGTTTATGTAATTAAATAATGTATTAAGAAAAATAATTTAAATATATGTATCGTTTTTCAATATTCGCGGAACATATAAGGGTTAGTTAAAATGTATGGCCTATGTATCGTTTTTCAATTTTCGCGGAATATATAAATGGTACGATATTATAAAGGAAGTTACGGAAGATTACAATTACCGAAAACGTCCACACACTCAATTACTTTTTTACATTGAGCCCTATTACAATATTTTGAATACAAGTTTGTACAGGGTAGTTATAAATTAATTGATCCTAATCACATCTTTCTGGAGCGGGTTCTAATCAATATGTTATATTGAAACCTAATATATGCTAATTAGGCCAAGGGGTTGCTATTTCCGATGAAAAATAAAATTGTTCGAATTTTCACATCAAGGTGAAATTTATCCAAATAAATTTCATCTTGATGTCTTCCCTTCTTTTGTTCTTAAATTCCTTCTTTTGTTCTTAAATTCCTTCTTTTGTTTTTTTTTTTGTCATCAGATGACGCCAGTTTTTTCCTATAATAATAATAATTGACGGGGCGAAAGAAGTCCTTTCACATGCTGTCCATCTCTGCTGAGGGATCAGCCGGATTATGGAAGATGACGATCGATGGGAGGGCCCGACTTCATGATCATGATAAATATTTTCAAGGGGTGGGATCCGATAAAATTACCGAAAATGTCCACACACTCAATTACTTTTTCTTACATTGAGCCCTATCTCAATATTTTGAGTACAGGTTTGTACAGGTTAGTTATAAATTGATTAATCCTAATCACGTCTCTCTGGAGTAGGTTCTGATGAATATGTTATATTGAAACCTCATATATACTAATTAGGGCACGGGGTTGCTATGGCCGATGAAAAATAAAATTGTTAAAATTTTCACATCAAGGTGAAATTTATCCAAATAATTAACCCTTCTTTTGTTATTTTTTGTCATCAGATGACGCGACTTTTCTTTCTGTAATAATAATAATTGACGGGGCGAAAGAAGTCCTTCCACATGCTGTCCATTCCTGCGGAGGGATCAGTCGGATTGTGGACGACGGGAGAGACCGACTTCATGATTATGATAAATATTTTCAAGGGGTAGAACTTGAGATTCGAACCCGGGTCCTCCAGAGCATAGGCGCCGAGAGGCCGGGGAAGAGGGGACAAATTCCCCGGGCCCGTAGAAGATTGAAGGGCCCATGTCGCTTCCTAACAATAAGAATTTATTATATATATATGGGCCCAAAACCTGATTCGTACCGGGGCCAGGAATTTCTCTCGGCGCCACTGCTCCAGAGTGGAAAGCCGAAGAGTTTCCAAGGAGCCAATCCAGCCAACAAAAATGGGTTTAGGTTAGTTTTGTTAAACCGCCATATCCTCGGGATATTTTTTATCTGGCGGCGGCCACTTCTACAGCCCATCACAGGCTGGCCAGCACCCATGATGGGGTCAACTGGATGGTTGCCCATCACAGGCTGGCCAGCACCCATGATGGGGTCAACCGGATGGTTGAAATCACAGGCTGGCCAACACCCGTAATGGGGTCAACCGGATGGTTGAAGATGGAGTTTAACAGGCCAGTCCCAGATCCGTCCTGAAAAACTGGAGATGTGGGACCTTGATTTGAACCCGGATTCTCCAGGGTGGTAAACCCCATCTTTACCACGCGGCCATCCGGCCGACGACAAAAATGAGTCTTTATTTATAAATGTTACTTATTTTATTTATATATACAAGTAGACATTCAAAAATCCGGCAACCTCGGGATCTGAGGAATGGCGGATTTTTGAATATGCCGGATAACTGAAGGTTTATATATGCTGTATGTATTTAACAGAAAATTATCACATTTACAGTCTTTTAAAGGAAAAAAGATAAATATTAAAAAAAGAAGGAATGAGCAGAGCTACATGTTAGCGTTGCAAGCAACACCGAACAAATGAGAATTGTATACATCAAAACATCAACGGTACCTCCAGAAAACAGTGGCGCAACAGTGCGGGGAAATTTGAAAATACGCTCCTGAAATTCATGCCGAAATACTGAAGATTCCGGATTTTCGGTTGCCGGATTGTTAAATGTCAACCTGTATAAGCCATATTTTGAAGGATGCCGCGAAAAATATTCCAATCGGGCCCGCACTAACTAGATCCTTCACTGTCTAGATATGTAGTTATTATTAATTATGTGCTTTTGATACTGTTTGAATTGCGTCTTGGTTTAATTATTTATAGGATGTTTTTTATTCAACATTCGAATATATTTTTTTTATTTGCTTTAGGAAGTTTTTAATGTTAATCTGCCTATTTTGCCGTGATTGTTTTGAACTGGATTTTCTTAACATGCCAGTTTTTCAGATTATAGGACTATAAGCACTTTCAACTTATACCATTACTGTTATTGATAAATACTTTATTTTCACCGAACCGACGGACAGCGAGAATTACTGAATGTCAACCGAAGCTAGGAAAAACTATATCCTAGTGGCCAATACGAATGATGGAGAGATGGTATAATAAACGCGGTTCGTTTCCACTCTACGGAGATTGCACGAGATAGATACTGTACATCTGGAAACAAACAAAGGAGGGATATATATCCAGCAGTGGATGAAATAAGAAATGCTGATGATGACGATGATGCTTTCGTCGAAACGTCGTATATCGGCATAATTATCGATATTTGTATTTCTTACAAATTCAATGCATCGCACCATGTGTAAACAGGTATACAGTGGATTCCGCTTATTTGGGCCACCGGTTAATTGGGGCAGCCGCGTAATTGGGCCAAATCTGAAAGAATGGAAACCTTTAAAATTCGTTTCAAAATTTGGTAAATACGCCAATTTCGGCCTCCGTCAATGGCTGCAACAATCTTTGGCCACCATTATATTTTTAAAAAATGAATATAATAGAGGAAATATCGAATTTAATATATTAAAAAATAAATTCGATATTAATATTAATATTAAATTCGTTATTATATACCCTGAACAGTCGATTCCGCTTAATTGGGGCAGCCGCTTTTTTGGGCCAAATCTCAAAAAACGGAAACCAAACTAATAAACTAATACATAATTTATCGGAAACCAAACTAATAAACTAATACATAATTTAAACGCTTAATTGGGAGAAACCAAATTAATAAACTAATACATAATTTAAATGCTTAATTGGGACCAGTAGCAGAAAAGAATTGACATATTTAAGGGATTTTTCGAAAGTATGTCAACCAACATCTGCTTAAGAGTCTACCATTATTATATACTGTACCTAGCGATATTCATTTACAGTGTCGATTTTATTTAAAATTAAATCTTTGCTAGCCAAGAAAGGATTTTACAATTTCGAGTAAAATTGCTTGGCTGAATAAAATTAAAAGCCAGCCATTTAATATAAGCCCAGTCGTAGACTCGCTGAAATAAACCAAAATAGATCGGAAGAGCGGTTCAGCAGGAATGTTCGCTGATATTACTGGTGTACCAAAATCTACCATAGCGCATCTTCTATAACAAGAAAATCAACTGCGTGAGGAATAAGCATTACAGAAATTCCAGGAACATTCAAAAAAAAAAAGCCTGATGGAAAGGATCCAGAAGTCGAAGTAGTATTAGATCAAATGGTTTTCTATAATTAGCGGGTAAGGCGTGAATATCGGCAACCCAGTGTTGAAGGCGAAGTCAGAGGAGATCGCTAAAAAGTTAATAATTAGGTATCTACTGTCCGACCAGCTTAGCCACGACCATCGACGCGAGTACGCGTGCGCTAACTGAACGAGTCCAGTGACAAAATAGGGATGACAGCTTGGCGCATGGACATTTTCAAACGCGAGATAACTGAAATTGAATGGAAGTTTATTGTAATATCGAATGCTAAATGATTAGTTTCGACGTTGGAAATAGTATATTTAACAGAACTTAATATAATATTAATTCAATAATTATACCGACTGCGACTCTCCCTTTGGCGTTTAGACTCATCCATCTTAGCTAAGCGCGGCTTTCGTGTAGACAATATTTTAATAAAGCATTAAAATAGGTACCTAATTATTATTTTTTACCTTTTATTTATTTACTACGTATTACATATTTTATTTTAAAATTTATTATTAGTTCGTCTAATTGGGGCAGCCGCTTAATTGGGCCAAAATGGATTAGTCCCAACATGTCCGAATTAAGCAGAATTGACTGTATATTTTTTCTTTATGTTTCGTGTCTTTGATATTCTTAATAAAAATTAAGTTTCTTATGTGGAATTAAAGAAAGTTATTTGTTTTTAATTGGTTTTGGAACTTAACTCATCTTTTTGTATTGGCTCTGGGCCTCACATAACATGGCATTGGTCCAAATTAAGCGGAATCGACTGTATATATAATATCGAATTTAATTTTCTTTAAAAATTAAATTCGATATTATTAATATTATAATTATAATTTGTTTAGAAGTATTTCATTTACTAAATTTAATGGTAATATTTTCTAAATTGTACATTTAGATAATACTACGAAACAGTCCATCTATTGGCCAATAAAATTGATAAGAGAATAAACACGTTTGAAACAGTTTATGATGATGGTCGCTGACGAAGAAATTAATCTTCCATTTGTTAGAATATATTTCTTAATTATTAAAAATCTTATGGAGAATTTGAAAATATAGCTTTCAAACATACCGATTAACATTCATGGGAAGAAATATTTTCTTCAGCAGTGTTAATACATCAAATTCTTTTTTCTGAACTAGATACAATCGAGAATTTGTAAGCTGGTCGGTAGGTATGTCAATTTTATAAATATTCCAAGATAAATGGAAAACCGAAATGGTTTAATTTTTCTTCTTGTTATATAACTTATTTAAAAGTCGATCATCTTTTATAATATGCCTATTTATTATGTGACCGAGTATAGTTTATAAAACAAATTTTGCCCATCAATATAACTGGCATAGCGCAGTGAATATTTATTCAAATTCCATGTCGAGATTCCACTTAATATTTTACAAGGAAATAATTATCAGAATTCTATTTTATATATCAACCTATACCTATTATAATTTAGTCATTTCTGAATATTAATAAGATTTCCAAATATCGAATATTATTTCAAATTTCTGTATTTACTTCTCTAAGTGCCGATGTTTAGTCCTGTTAAAATAATGTGGATATAGCTTATACAGTATTTTTTCAATTTTATAATTGAACGAAACTGACCATTAATTTATAATGGCGTAATCGATTACCGACGGAAACGGAATTATTTGAAAAATTGTAGATCCTATATACGGTAAGCGGTAGAAGTTAATACAATATTAGCATAGTCTGGAATTTTTGTGAGAAAAATTAATGCGCAATTATTAAACTGCTTAATAAAAAATATCGTTTAATTTTAATAGATTTTTCCTTCCAGAAAAAATATCTGAATGGATCTATCATCAGCTACTTTATCGATATCTTTTTTATAAGTCATTTACAAGGAGAGGACGCGAGGGCCGGAAAACGGAATGAAACGAAATTTATTTCTGTAAGATCGAAGAATCATTAGATCAATTATTTTCTATAATTAGCGGGCGAGGCGTGAATATCAGCGGCCCAGTGTTGAAGACGAAGTCAGAGGAGATATGTAATAATTAGGTAACCTATTTTAATAAAGCAGTAAAATAGGTACCTAATTATTATTATTTTACCTGTTATTTATATACCTATGAATTACATATTTTATTTTAGAATTTATTATTACTTCGTTTGATGACAGCTGGACCAAAATGGCTTAGTCCCAACGTGTCCTGATCTGTAGAGAAGGATTCTTAGGTTACTTAATGTTGCCGGGGCAGCCGCTTAATTGGGCCAAAATGGAGATCGGAAGAGCGTCGTGTAGGGGCAACAGCTTAATTGGGCCAAAATGGTTTAGTCCCAATTAAGTGGAATCCACTGTATTATATTTTTTGGAAAATTTTATCATTTCAAAAATATCTTTTGATATATATTATTAAACATATTAACTAAAGTATTAAATGTTTTAATTCCCTTTTTATTATCTTATTAATGTTACATTTTGTCAAACTTTGAAATATATTTCGAATAGTTTTCTTATTGTCTTTCTAGAGTTCAATATTGTATGTCAGACCACTAAGATCACGTGGTATCCTTGCTACCGGATCGCGCGGAGGCCTGTCTTTCTCGTTGGCCACGAAACAACCTCATTGAACCTAACAATTTTTTCAATCGTTGAAATACGATATCAGATTTCCATGCACGGCACCTTATATATTATAATCATGATTATAATAAACACATACTTATAGACCATCTACACTGTAGGCGGTAGCACCTCCGTCGTTGGTATTAGGCTTAGAAGTCAGCTGTCATCATAGAGAAGCATAAATGCCGTATAATTACTAAGTTCCTCAATGTAATAGCAACACAAAAAATAAAGGACTTAAGTTTCATTCATTCCCTAAAGATAGCAATATAAAAAAAAACCTGGAGTATTGCTATTAAAACAGGAAAGACTGTATCGAAGCTTGTCAAACTTTGCAGCTTGTATTTTCGTGACACCGACAAAACAATAAGTTAGTTACTATTATTTTTTGATATAAGAAACGAAAATTATTAAATACATGTGTTAAAATAAAGTACAAATATTTAAAACTCTTGTTAATATTTATATATAGTAAATTATTAGTCTATTTACTATTTCTTCTTGTGAAGGAAACAGTAGCAACATAACTCAAAATTCATCTTTTTACGCCTTTTAAAAATTACAATGTTTTGGAATCTGTCCATGTTAAAAGTAATTTAAATTCTTTAAAAAAATTAAAAATTTTCATATTATTTTTGAAAATTATTAATTTTTTTTTAGGTGACAACTGCTTTTATCTTCTAAACTTTAACAAACAAAGTGTTTATGTATGAAGCTTTGCTATAATTATCTCTTTAATGCAATATAAAATTGTAGTGTTACATAAAAAAA
>AYEL01022535.1:0-46124 GCA_000484575.1 Olivierus martensii
GACGACAGGAGATCACGTGACCGCAGACCAAGAAAATTTCTCGCCAACAAGTCGAAACTACGTCGAAAAACAATTTGGAAAAATCCGACCATAGAAACGTAAAATCTATTTCTATTACTGAGAAATAATAAACATTTTAAATTATATGAACGTGAATGACGGACAAAAAAGGAGTATCAGACAGCCAGGTCCAAAATAGGATTAAATGATACAGGAACGAAAGGCTGTCATGGCGGCGACCCGGCGGTAGACGAGGCAGGTATTTTAATTTAGCCTGTTTTTTTAATTTTTTATTTTGGATTTTTTTGTGCATGCACCATTATCGGAAGTCAGATTAAGCCCCCGATGACGTCATTTCCGGTCCAGTGCCAAAATTTTAGCTCCTACGGCAAGTGTAGCGATTCTGCACAATTACCAACCTATTTAATGTTAATAAAATCTACAATATGAAGGTGAAAAATTTTCTTTTTTTGTAAGTTTATTGAAAACTAAATAACATGGCGTAAATAATTTAAAATAACTTTTACTTTGAAGTATCACCTCAAATAAATAAATCACTTAACCTTTCAATTAACGCTGCTTTTGTCCCAGTTTTGTTTTTGGTTTTGCTCCAATATTTTTTAATTGTCTCTTAAGCTTAGAAAAGGTCGATTTGTTAAAGTCCATAATGAACCAGTTTAACTATGAAGAAAATCAAAAAGACAAACGCAAACTGAGAGCGAAACGCTATGTAACATCTGAATGCTAAACCTAAGCTATACCATGGTCTATAAACGTATACATTTATAGACCATGGCAATACCATGGCTATATCAACGACGTAGGTGGCGCCGCAAGTGGAGAAATTTTGCATGTACGATAGTCTATTAATATTGATCATGTTTTCTGACTTTTCATGTCAATTTAAATATTTAATGCGTATGTTTAAAATTTACGTGAATTAATAAAGTAATAAAATTAGTTTTATACAATCCTTGGTTTTATGGATTTAAAAACACTCATTAAATATTTAAATTGATTTGAAAAAATTAGAAAAAATGATCAGTTTAATGCCGGGTTAATGAGTTTTAAAATATTTATTTTGTTTATAATAATAAGGTGTCGCACATAGAAATCTGATATTGTATTTGTATCGTTGCCGATCATTGATTTGAATCATATGATTTGAACATGGATTTATATAATAGCGAGAATGTCGTTAGGTTCAATTAGATAAGGAATTTTTCGACCAATCAATTCTTTGTTGAATGATTATAATGCTGTTTTTGAACTACCGCCTGAGTTGCCATTTGGGCGGATTTCACGCCCAATTGGGCTAATATTGAAGACTGGCTGCGGTAAATTTTGGCTGATTTTCGGTAGCGGTTTTTTGGCTAGTTTTAAGACTTATGCTGTTTTCTGGGCTATATAACAAACTGGTGCAAATAATACACGAGATCCCAATGTGGGTAAAGGGGGGGACAAATATGCCCACTGGCCGGATTGGCCGCGTGGAAACGCTTCGGCTTTCCACTCTGGAGGACCCGGGTTCGAGTCTCGGGTCCCACCCCTTGAAAATATTTATCATGGGGTCCGGGCCCGGCCCGTCGATCCCCGCCTCCACAATCCGGCTGACCCCTCCGCAGGGATGGGTAGCCTGTGGAAGGGCTTGTTTCGCCCCGTCACTTAGTATTCTCCCTGAATGGAAAGTGGCGTCATCTGTTAACAAAAAAAAATATGCCCACCGTCTGATCCGGCATGGATTAAAAGGCTCCTAAGGGGGTCATCTCGCGTTGGTGGTTCCGAAGTCCGTCACTGGGGCTCCTGTACGGAATCGGGACTGTTTTGGAGGTGCCCACTTCCGTCACTGGGAGCAATCTTTTTGCGGTGGGACCCTACACAGATTTGGACCGCTCGGGGGGCCCGCCTCATCTTCAAATTCGGTTTTCGCGCGTATCGTCTTCGGGGAACAAGCTCTCACATAACCCCTATAGGGAAGGATAATATAAAAAAAGATACGAGGTTTCCGTAGAAGACAGCGCTGATATATTAGCAAAATAAGTAAGACACGAGGTTAATAAAAATTTGGTTTGAATTTTGTTAATTTATATAGTGGTTATAGTCTACGTATAGTATAATCGCAATATAAAAAAAAGGCGACGTGTTAAATAAAATTGCTATGGATAAAATGTGATGATAGTATATGATTTGGAAATTTAAATCTTTTATTATAATCATCATTTTTTTATATTTTAATAATTATATAAATTGGGGTCCCTTGTGTTCAGTACAGTGACTATATTGGCGAACGGATGGCCGAGTGGTAACATGCCACGTTGCTCCAGCGTGCCACGCTGGAGGACTCGGGTTCGCGATTTTTTTGGGTTACTGGGCCCGGCCCTGTGATCTCCGTCCTTCACCATTCGGCCCCCTTCCACGGGTGTGGGTGTAGCCCGTGGTTGGAACTGGCCCCAGTCTGTGGTTGGAACTGGCCCCGCCCCCTTAGTAATCTCCCTGATTGGAAAAGGGGTGTAAAAAAATTATATTAATATAGAAACGCATAATCTAATTCACACAGACGATATGCAAACCTTAGTAATCTCCCTGATTGGAAAGGGGGCGTAAAATATGCAAAAACAAAAAAAAAAAAGTGACTATATTGTACACAGGAGGATCACGGCTCGAAAAGTTAAGAACCACGTCTATAATACGACTTATAAATTTTGGGCTAGATTTTGTGATTAGTTGTGCTATAAAAATGTTTAACATCTGGCAACCTTGACTACCGCCAGGCCAAGGCCGCCAATCTCTGCTGTATTTTAGGCATGTACATTGTGAATTATCAGAGTAAACCTAAAACCTCGGAGTTCGAAAGAGCGGTGAAGGAGGTGTGTCAAGTTAACCAGTCGACAGTCTTTTAGTGCTATAAAGGTGTGTCTAAAACCTCCATATTAGAAACAGAAGAAGAAGAATTATCAGAGTAAGTGAATCTAAAACCTCCATATCAGAAACAGAAGAAGAATAGCCTCCATATTATTAAGTGAAGAAGAAGAAGAAGATCATCATAGCACTCAACGCTGAACTGCAACAGAATATCTTACCAACCACCGATCTCATCTCAGTCTACTGGCCATCGCAGAACGTCCCTTTTACTACTCACATCAGAGCTTTAGAAAAATACGTCCACAATACCAAACGTTTCTAATCCACCAAACAGCTCGGAGGACAAAGTGAACCTAAAACCTCCATATCAGAAACAGAAGAAGTAGAAGAATCATAGCTACTAAAATGCATTTTATGGTAAGCTTTTCATTATTATTTATTTATATTATTTGTGTAAAAACTATTGAAATTGTTAAAAGATGTTATCTTATATAAATTTATATCGTTTTAAATTCATAAAATGATATTTACCATATTTTATAATTATAAAAGTTATTAAGATTGTTACCGATCGTTGGTTATTATATATATAATTTTTCTTAAATACCGTTATACGTTACAGTATATATTTATATATATATAATTACCCTTATGTTAATTTAACTAAGATTTTATTGTTTATTTTGAGATATAGTTGAGTAGTCTATTACTGCCTTTATTTCAGTTTTTAGTTTCCATGTGTGATCTGTTTAATCGTACCTTTAGTCGGCCGTGTTTCGTTCCTATACCTTATTATCGACTTTTGTGTTATAAAATTATTTACATTCGAGTAGTTTAGTGGTTCTTTGTACTAGTCTAGAATGAAGTTGTTAGTAATCATCTGTTTTTTTATTGTAACTTTTTAGTTAATTTTTTGCTCCACAAGCTAGAAGATAATGGAGGAATCCAATGGATCATGGGAAATGTAGTTTGTAAACGAAGTTGCCATTTTGAGAGAATCTATTCTTACAAAACACGTAAACCCAATCAGTTATCGAGATAATTTTTATTCTTTAGTGATTATTGAAGCAGTAATTAACGTAATATAATGTATAAATAATATAATCATATATAAATAGTATATACCTTGAATAATTTTATTTTACTGTACAACAAATAATCGAGTTGTAGTAGGATTATGCCACAGATTAAGTATATATAGCTCCAATATCTCCTATATTAAAAACTGGCGACCCGATCAATCATTCAGATTCAAGGACTGCAGTACCACATGCCTTGCAAGAACAGAGTTGCCAGAAACTTTTGTCAAAGTAGCAAGGAAAAAAAAATAGCAAGACTACATACATACATACATACATACATACATACATACATACATACATACATACATACATACATACATACATACATACATACATACATACATACATAATAATACATACATACATACATACATACATACATACATACATACATACATAATAAATATGGTATCCTCTATTTTTCATTTTTTTTATAAATTTGTGAATTGTATTTAAGCATTTGTAGAGATGGAAAGAAATCAACACAACATACACCTCTTTCTTCCAGAATCATTTTGATTCTAAGAACGGAATCTAAAATCTCTGTGATTTTGAAGTTTAGTTTTTGTTGATGTCACTCTTGAAAATACTCTTTCTACAGTTGCATTACTTATTGATAAGCTGTATAGCTTTAAAGCAAATGTTGCTAAATCTCTTTAAATGGGATTTCTTATTGAATCTTTAATGTTGAAAATGTGTCATCAAAATAATGCTCCATCCTTTGGTATCTCAGATTCAGAAGGGAAAACATGTTTTCATTAAATGTTAAGCAATTGTCTCCATTGATTTTCAAGAATATATAATTTAGACTGGTCTGCTAGTTCTATAGGGAGATCAGAAAAAGGAGGATGAACTGGATTAAGGCAAATATCTGGTGAAAGTTTTTAATCGTTTTCAAAGTTGTATAATTTGAGGGAATTCGGTTCAGAAGTTCAGTAGAAGCATTCTTGAGAAAGTTATGACCATCTATGATAGATTTCCCTTAGGGCTTCCCCCGAGATTATTTTACTCATACAGTAGTCTCCCTAATCCAACACATGGTTCTGGGGCTTGTCAGATTTCAGAGATTTGTTGATTATTGGAAGTTCAATGAAAAAAAATGGAATTACACAAACGAATATGCTATGTTTATTAAGAATTTTCTATCACTGCTCTTGCTGTTAAAATCTTTCAAAAACTCCTAAATGTTATCCCTTTCTTTTAATGTTATAAATGATGGCTTGTCTAATACCATAAAATAAAGCCAACTAAACATTTCTCCCAAATCAAGTTTCTTAATTATTTCTGCCTTTTCAATCACAGTCAATGTCTTGTGTTTTTGTTTTTCCAATTTGTTACATTATGTAAAAATAAATAAATAAACAATGATACAGTAAAAACACTATTTTCAGTAATCAGTAGGCCTATACTGAACTTAAAAGTTCCAAATATAAGCCTAAGCAGTGAACGAATAGCAACTGACAATTTATGTCAGTTTCGCACATATTGACAAGTTGTGACAAAAATTTCACATGAACAGTGTGACAGTTCGCAGAATGTCAGACTACTAGAAGTGTTGGGCTGGCGAAATATCAGACTAGAGATCAACTGTACTTGCCAATTTATTTAAAAAGACATAACCAAAGTCAACTTTTTCAATAGATAGGTAAATACTTGTAAAATGCATATCAACTTTGAGATTCACATTTTGAGGATATGTTATTCTTAGCATAGTAAGGATAAAATCTTCAAGTTCTTTAAGTAATTTATAATGATCAGCATGCTCACTTTTGAAAAGAGTAAATTGTGTGTTCAAATTCTGTTAAAATTGGCATTACAAAGGTGAGATACAGCTCATTAATTGGATTTGAAGACATGTTATGGAATCGTCTTGCAAGATATGTTTCACACACTGAAAAAGCCAGCTGAAAATGTAGTTTTAAAGAATCCCAATGACCAAAGGATTCTCTAGATACAATTGCATCAAGAGAAGTTAGTGCCACTCTCTCTCTCTTTGCAACTAGTTGAAGAGAGTGGAATCAATTGTAATGGATCTTTTCCATCATTTATTATTTTAAATAAATCCATGTAAGATTTTCTCCTTAAGGCAGACTGATGAAACCACTTAAAGTTGATTCTGCTTAATTGGACTAATCCATTTTGGCTCAATTAAGTGGCTGCCCCAATTAAATGAACTAATAATAAATTCTTAAATAAAATATGTAATAAGTAGGTAAAATAAATAATAATTAGGTATCTATTTTAATGCTTTATTAAACTAAAATACAGAAAATATTTGTACTATAAAGAGTGAAGAAAAAATAATACATACATGATAAATTTTACAATTTCAAATTTTAATTTTGCAAAAAATGCAAGTGTAATTTGTCTTTTTGCCTTTTGATTTTAGTACACTGGTTATATCAGAGTCTATGATGGCTTGTATAAATGGCTGGGTTTTAATTTTATCCTGCAAAGCAATTTTACTTTAAAGTGTAAAATCATTTCTTGGTATGTTGGCAAAGATTTAATTTTAAATAAAATTGACACACTGTATGAATATTATGAAATACAGTAATGGTAGATTCTTAAGCAGACACATACTTGCCAGATGCATGGCAATAGATAAATAATTCGCATCATGCTAGGGTTGACAAATATTAGTATGTGTTGTGTTGACATACTTTCAAAAAATCCCTAAAATATGTCAAAAAAGGCTAAATTGGTTTTTTGCTACTGTCCCAATTAAGCAAAACTTTTGTCCCAACTAAGCATTTAAATTATGTATTAGTTTGATTTCTATTCTTTTGAGATTTAGCCCAAAATGTGGCTGCCCCAATTATCTGGTGGCCCAGTTAAGTGGAATTGACTGTATGTGACAGTAATTATGTAATCTAAGCTAGATGATAGATGTTCATATGCATATGAACTCAGTGAAGCAAATGACAGATACATTTAATCAAAATCAGATTTGGGATGTCTTCTTTTATTAGAATAAAAAGTGAATGATTTTTTTTTCTGCAAAGATTAGAAGCTCCATCAGTCCCAATAGCAAAGCAATTTCCTAAGTTAATTCCTACATTATTGGAAAAATCTTTCACATGTTTATATAATGCCTCAGCAGTAGTTTCCACAACTTCAACTAGACCTAAAAATTGTGATTAATATTTTATTTTCTTTCTCGTTGTAATACTGAACGCACAGAGAAGCTTGCAGCATGCAATATCTATTGATTAATCAAGTACAGTGGTGCCTTGCAATTGGACATGTCAGGTTTGCGGGTTGGCGCATGCACATGCATGAAATTGTGTGATATCATTTGCTATTTGTCAGTTCTTTTTGGGCTACTTTGGTGTTTATTCACAGTATGTTTGTTGTTAGTGTTCTGTTTTCTTCAGATATCTGTCTTCTCGAATCAATTATATTACTTCTATATGTCATTTTAAAGATTAAATACAGCACTATTAGCAGTTAAGCTAACTTATTTATTGAACATTGGCTACAGAATCGTACAGCAGCGGTTTAGAAATAAAATGGGATGAGGCGAAAATTATAAGACAAATTAAAATACACTAGCAGAAGCTCTAATAGCAGAATCAATATAAATACTAAAAAGTAAAGAAAAAAAAAAACAAATATTATCAATGAAGGACCAATATTCAAACCTCTCCCGTGGAGATATGCCATACAACAAGCAAAAACAAGACCATTATGAACTATTTAGTATAATACCCCCCATAAGGCTTCAGATATTTCATTTATTTATTCATTCTGTGTAACAGTTTGAACCGATTTGAGTTTTTTATAATTTTTAATTTTATAGTTTTGATTAATAGTTAACTAATTACAATGTTTTTCTGTTTTTCTTTCACATATTGCTAACCATAGTAACACTCATTAGTTCTGTTGTAAACATTTAAAAAGTTTGTTCCACTACTGGTAATAATTGTAACCTAATGATGGCCTTAGTGCCGAAAACATTTGCTAATAGTGCTGTATTTAATCTTCTTCCTGAATTTTCCAGTAATTGCAAATATCCTTCATGTGGTATTTTTCCAAATCAATTTGCCTTTTGAATGCATTCATTTGAAAGTATGCCAAATTTTTTTAAAGCAAAAATTAAGTGAAGAAAAAGAATTTTTGGTTTTATAAATCTACAAAAATCGATAAATATATAGCATTTTGAAATATTAATTCATAAAATGTAGAATAAATAAATTAGAAAAATGTAGGAAACCTAAGTCAGAATACATTCAGAGAATTTTCATATTATCTTCTCAATATTGCTATTTGGCAACACACTTATTCTTGATTACATTTATAAATCAGTGAAAAAAACAAATAAACAAAATAGGAAATTGTAATGCATACTTTTATAATGTAAAAAACAATTTTTATTGCTCACAAACAGGATTAATGCAACAATATAAAAATAAGCATAACCTATTTGCTTTTTATGGCAGCCATTGATAACATGTCAACTTGTCTTCAAATGAATTCAGATAAAACAAAAACTGACAATTGAGTGCAAAAAATACCATCTATGGAACCACTAGTGAAATCATCTGTATATTCATAAACCAAATTTTGTGATCTAATTTTCAGATACATTTAACAGAAATGTTGCCATATTGCAACATTGGGCTGGAAAAGATTAATATTTTAAACTACAGTTTTCTGTAGTATTTGTAATATACAATAGTACCTATATTTTGCAATAACACTATATTTTCTGCTAAAATAAAATCATTTTTTATAATTAGGTTATTGGAGATAAAAATTTAGAAGTATTATTATTCAAAGCTATTTATTTAAAACATTTTGCAGTCTTTGAGCATTATTATTACTACTTGTTGATAGCACTTTAATAAAGTTTTGAATAAATAATTCATCATAATTTTAACATACAATTTTATTAGATTATCTTTTATAATATTTTTGTTCTATATGTTCATTAAGTCAATTTTATTTATTTCACACTAAAATAGATTACTGATGTTTTGTTTAGGTAGGAAAGATTCTATGCATGAATAGAATATATCTGTGAAATTCTGTATTGCAATATTTAAATTAGTTGATGGATACTTCAAATGAGAATTATATTCTTTAAAAAAATAACAAAATAGTATTTTTGTCTAAATGTCTGCTTTCAATTAATAATGTGTCACAATCTGAACAACTTTCCATAGTCTCCAATTCCTTTTTGCTAAATATCTAGAAAAATATATCAGAACATTTCTTTCTATCATATTAACATGTACAGTCAGTTTCAAAAAAGTGTTCATCTAGGTAGATGTTTGTCTTCTTTACATACATACAAATCAATGAGATTAATTGGTTCAGGTGTGAATTTGAGTTTGCAGGGGTTTTGACGATTCCATTTATTTTTTCTAAGCAATAGGGTTGTAAATGTTGTAGTTATATCGTGTTTTAGAAAAAGAAAAATTGTGTAAAAAGCATTAATTACCTGGTAGAGGGAAGATGGTGTGTCATATGGGCAGCTATCTTGAAAGAAAAAGTAATCTTATCGACATGGAGTTGAAGAAGAAAAGAAAAAGAAAATTTTTGATAATGTGTTTTAAAATAATAATGTTTATTTAATGTAGAAATTTTAGATAACAAGTAGTTCAGAACTTTTTTAATTGTAACATACGAATTTATTTCAAGATATTGATATACATATTTAAATAGTGATGACGATATAAATACTTTTGATCACTGAAGTTCCAGGGTTCTTATGTTCATCTGGTGCTGGTATACGTCTTGTGTTGGTGTGATGATTGTTGAACATTGTGCTTGTCTAGTGTTGGACATGTTGTAGACTTTGACTTATTGGAATTGTGTACTGTGCTGCAATTATAAGTAATTTTATGTTTACAAGAACCACTTTATTTTCTGTTAATACTAAGTTTGTATATAATAAGTTATTAGTTAGATGCTATATTAATAAATATTATAGTTCTTTGATAATGGATGCTGTCTACCTTTTCTTGAATTGTTTAAACACAACTTAAGATCGAGATAACGATCGAGACACAGGCGAAAACAGCTGAAGAGAGGGGTCCGAACTTTGGAGACACTTTGGGGGTTAACCCTGAACGTCTCAGGGATAGGTAGGCTTAATGACAGGTGTTCAGTCATTTTATCTGAAAACTGATCTTGAGCATTTATTAGGAAAGTTTCAATATATTATTTACAAATTAATCTATGTTGTTATTGTTTATTATTTACAAATTAATCTATGTTATTATTAATTTAGGCAAAATGAGCATTATATAGATAACTGTATGAGTAATTAAGAGATAAGTTGTCAAAGCACCAAGCAAAGCACTAGCAATAACATAATGGCTACTATGGGAACTATTTTATTGCTTTATTTGAAAATGTGTACTTCCTTCTACAATTTGTAATAAAATTAAAAACTGTTCCAAACGATTCTCATTGATAATGTTTTGATATCTGTTGATTGACCAAACAATATTTATTTCGTTTCCAAGACAACTTTAACAACATTATCATCAGTATTTTAAAAAGAAAACATAAAAATTGAACATAAGTGCCAGAATGAATTTTGGGTTGTATGTTTTGGTTTTCTACTAATTTTTCTAGTAAGAATTTATATTTGTGTTGGATAGTCAAATTTAATTTAAATTCCACCATATCTTTTTGAAAGTTTAGTAAAAAGACAAAGTATAGCAGACTTCAAACGGTTACATATTTATGTATTATGTCTATTTAATTTAATAAACATAGTTATATTTTTCACTTGTCTATTTTTATTGTTTTCATCCAAAACATTATAAAACAATTGGACTTGATTTTTTTAACTTTCTATTTTGAGCTAGTCATATATAAATATGCATTTGCTTCAGATTTACCAAAATAATTGTCTTTCGAATAAAGATCAAAAGTCACAGAATTAATTTAAAACTACAGTACATCTTACATGTATTAAATTTCTAAATTTAAGACACGTATAAAAAACATCTTTAGAAAATCATTATAGTTGATGCATATTGTTCGGTTATTATTTTAATAAAGATCAAAAATCACAGAATTAATTTAAAACTACAGTACATCTTACATGTATTAAATTTCTAAATTTAAGACTACATCAACACTGTTTAGATGTATACAGTATCAATATCAAGTTATTGCACTGTATTTCTCAGAGTTCACTTCAGTAATTTACTTTTGCTGTAATTAAAATTTTAAATCTTGATACTACTATAATCTCAACATCAATTCTGTAGGGCCTATCGAAATACTTGCTTCTTTCAATCTCATTCTTAATAATAATTTAAACTTAATTTAAGAAATTATTTTTCTTGAAATTTGCAGCTCTTTTGACAAAGGAATGTTAACTTCGCGCTCTTTTCAGTTTATAACACAGACTTGAATAGTAATCATGAAAGATTTGCGTGTCGAGATTTTAATGAAAATAAAGTACAGAGAACACTTTAGTTTTTTTTTTTTTTTGCTATTTAATCTTTGACGTTGAGATAAATGAATGTGTGCATCGAACACAATAGCTTAACTAGACCAACGTGACTAATGCAATTGAATGCATTGCAAGACTTGAAATGCTCTTTAAACTTTAGTAAATTTTTTCGCAATCTTATTTTTATAACAATAATGACTAGGAACTTTGTATTAAACCACAGTATATACAGTACATCTTTTATGCTATTTTAACAGTCTCTATGGAGGTGCAATAAAAAGCGAATTTAGCCTATACAGTATTAAATTTTAAGTGAATTATTTATCTGTTATTATGTATAGTCGGTTCGAAAAAGGTGTTCACCTAGGCGGAAGATGTTTGGCTTTCTTACAATATTTGCAAACCAATGAGATTAATCGGTTCAGGCGCGAATTCGAGTTTGCAAAGCTTTGGGGGATTCCAAGCAACAGGGTTAGGTAGGCTTAATGACAGGTGTTCAATCATTTTATCGGAAAACTGATTTTGAGTATTTTTTAGGAAAGTTTTATTATTTACAAATAATCTAGCTGTTATTAATTTAAACAAAATACAGCATTATATGGTCGTAACTACACGAGTAATTAAACAATAAGTTCTCAAAGCACCAAGCAAAGCACTGGCAATAACACAATGGCGACTATGGGAACTAGTTTATTTTATTGTTTCATTTGCAAATGCATTAAGATGTTTTATTTGAAAATGTATACTTCTTTCTGCGCTTGTAATACAATTAAAAACTGTTCTAAACTATTCTCATTGATAAAGTGTTTAATATCCGTTGATTAACCAAACGATATTTCGTTTCCATGACAATTTTTAACAACTTAATGTTGGTTTTTAAAAAAGAATACAAAAACTGAACGTGAGTGTCGAAATGAATTTTACGTTATTAACGCTATTTTGGTTTTCTACTAATTTTTCTAATAAGATTTTATATTTGTGTTGGATAATCAAATTTATAGTTTATCTTCCATTATGCCTTTCTGAAAGTTCGGCATAAAGTATAACAGATTTCAATTGTTACATATTTATGTATTATGTTATATTTATTTTAACTTCAAAAAAATCACATTTATGCAAATAAAATTTCATTCTTATCCACGACGGGAATATATAAAAAACGCTATATATAGTTTACATATAATATATGGCGGCAAACAAATATGGTATATTTATATTAGCATATAATTTAAAAAAAAAAGATATAAATGCTAATCTAAATTTCTACAAAATTCCATTTTACAAAATTATTTCTTATGAAATACAGTAGTTTATTAATTATATCAGTAAATGTTTATTTTGAACTAGTCATATATAAATATGCATTTGCTTCAGATTTATCAAATAATTGTCTTTCGAATATATATAAATATACTAATAAATTTAGTTATTATAATTCGTAAAACATGGCTGCCATTCTCGATATGAAATCATTTTTCAAATTTAAACTTCAAAAAAATCACATTTATGCAAATAAAATTTCATTCTTATCCACGACTTGAAAGTTTTTTTGCAAAATACTTTATTAAATTACTTTATATCAGTGAATGTTTATCATGAACTAGTCATATATAAATATGCATTTGCTTCAGATTTACCAAAATAATTGTCTTTTGAATATAAATATATAGTAGTAATTGTCTTTTGAATATATATCTGTGCGTAGGAGGTATAGGGCACTATGTCCATTTGTGAAATTTAAAAAATAAATCTGTAAATATTATGCTCATAATTACCAATATTCAATATTACAGCGTGTTATCTATTTACTCAATTCATACCTAGAAGGTCTGCCTCGCTTGAAATAGTAAGTAGCGATTAGTCTGTTCCGAGCGCTGTAATCAATCATCTCATTTGTATACCTCACCCCTATTCTTAGAACGGACGTGTCCATTTTTAGCTTTCACTATGTAGGTTCGAATTGACACACATTTTAACCTATCAACTTCCGGTAAGCTCAGCCTCTGCGAAGCCATTGAACACCTTTTAGGAACATGTTTAGTTGAAAACATGATCAAAACAGCGATTTATTCTAGAAAACTTTACTAAAACAACTAATAAAATTAATCTAGATAACATATATTATTAGAAACCCAGAGAATAATTTCTTGTCGATAAAATTTACCTTTAATTTTGATTAGGATTTCAAAATTGAACTCCCTCGCTTAGTATAGGCTAAAAATTTCTCAGAAGAATTGAAAGATAATTTATATAGATTTTTCTTAAAAAAATTTTCGATTTCCTGTCACATAAGTATTATATTCCTAAAAGTCAGATATGAAGTTGCAACAAAACAGGAGAACACTAGAAAATACATTTAAACAGAACCACAGAGAGATACAGCTGCTGAAACCAAACTCTCTTTGATTTTTCAGAAGTGTTATTTGTCTCTGCCCTTTCAATGTCTCCATCAATCCTGTAAAAATTGAGGAAGAGGTCTGAATTGATTCTCAGACCTCATTTGTTCAATTTGATGTTTCCTTTCTATTGGGATTGGTTGCTTTCTATTAAGAATTATCATTTCTGATGCTTATGGTTTTGTTAAGAGATCTGGTCAAGTTTAGTTTCCTCTCCTTTCAAATATGCAAAACCTATTGCCTCTCCAAGATGTTATTTATGAAGGTGTTTAAGTAATTTAAAATAGTCAAATTTCTTCTTCAAACCAAAAGATTATTCAAAAACTAAATCTAAAAATTTATGTTTCATTAGTTTTACCTTGAGTTTAAGTATTAAACATATATTTTTAAGAGCAGAATTCAATTAATTCATATTATAATGTAAATCTAGATTAATGAATTCTATTATTACATAAATGCTCCTCAGTAATTCATTTATTTTAAATTTTATATATGGCGGGCAAGGTATGAATATCAGCTGCCCAGTATTGAAGACAGAGATTGGTAAAAAAACTAATAATTACATACCTATTTTAATAAATCATTTAAATAGGTACCTAATTATTATTTTTACCTATTATTTATTTACCTATGAATTACATATTTTATTTTAGAATTTATCATTACTTCATTTAATTGAGACAGCCGCTTAATTGGGACAAAATGGCTTGGCCCAATGTGTCCCAATTAAGTGGAATCCACTATATATATATTAACAATTTAATTTGAAACTTAAAATTGAAGTATATAGTATACAAGTAATTATATCAATATATATTTGAAATTGTAACCTGAATATATGCATATTAATTAAATAAAAGAAAATGAACAATTCATCTTAGAAATATGATAATCGTAAAAATGATTCCACTTTAGTCTAAAAGCATTTGCAGTGATTTATCAGAAATCGGATAATAGTTCATTTAATTGTCTTGTATAGTCCCTGGATATTTTTTATAAAGGCACTTACATGAAAGTTGATATTCTGTAAGTGAGTCAGTGAAAAGGGAGAAAGAAATGGGAGTAAAATCTCACAATATAACCCTTTTATTAGATAGTAATGTTGCTGATTATAACTTGAAACTATTTATGATTTATTGCTCAAAAGACCCTAAAGCTCTCAAGAAAATATTAAAGGACTAGGAAGACATAGTTATATTCAAGGCTTATTATTTGAGGAACATATTTTCGTAGGTAATTGCTGCAACTGAAGAAAAGAAGATTTTAACAGAATTCTGGAAGAAATAAAACATTCTTCATGCAATAAAGAACATAGCAACAGGCTGGGATGAAGTTACTTTATGGAATGCATGAATAGTGTATGGAAGAAACTGCTAAAAAAGCTGAAAACAATTTCAGGATCTTCATAAAGAAAAAAGAAACAGAAGAAATTAGCAATGAGATGGTACTGTTTTCAGAACAACTTAAATTTAACAACTTAACTTAAAATGTAGACATGAGTCAACTTATTGAAAATGATAGAGAACTAATTACTGAAGATTTAATTAATCTTAAAGCAGCAGAAAATTGTAAGAATTGTAAGGAACAAGAGAAAGAATTAGACAAATTAAAACAATATGATGAAGAAATTTAAAAAAAATTTTTGCTGAAAGAAATGGCTGCAGCATTCAGCCAAATAAATGATGCAATGCAAAAATTTGAGAAAATGGATCCAAATGTTGAACAACTTAATTCAATAAGATCTTGCCTGTTATAAAGAAATATACAAAAATAAATAAAAGTAAACTGTCCAGATCCAAACTGGATATTTTCCTCAAGAAATCCAGCACTCTTGCTTCCTCCACTGAAGTAGATAATCTACTTCAATTATCTACTTCAGTGGAGGAAGCAGGAGTGCTGGTTTTCTTGAGGAAAATATCCAGTTTGGGTCTGGACAGTTTCCTTTTGTTTCTTTTTGTCAAAGTAATGAATCTGCTTCAGTGGAGGAAGTTAAATTAAACTCTATTATCAACTTATTATATTTACATAAGTTATTGATGTAGTTTATTTTAGAAATAAGTTGCTATTATATACAGTGGGTGATCGGTTAACGAACATAATCTGTTCCAAGACAATGTTCGTTATCCGAATTGTTCGTTAACTGATCATTGATTTATCATAGGTTTTTATGGGAATTTGATTAATTCATTCTGGAGATCCTGATTTACCATAGGTTTTTATGGGAATTTAATTAATTCGTTCTGGAGATGTAGGTTTTTATGGGAATTTGATTAATTCATTCTGGAGACCCAAAAAAACATAAAAAAATCATTATATAATTTCTCACTATGTTTATTTATATGTAATAACAATAATATATACATACATAGTCTTGAATTTTCATTTTATGTAATAACAATAATATATACATACATAGTCTTGCATTTTCATCTATATAGGTTTATTTTCCGATAAAGAACCTGCCCAATATCGATTGCTTTTCTCTCTCAATAAAGAATCTGTCCAATATTGATTGCATTTCTCTCTTCTTCAGGTTTTCTCGGAAGTGATTAATAGCATTATCGTGGTAGAGCATATTGACCTCAACCTGATATAGGTGTCATTCTAAGATCAAAAAATTGTAAAATCTCTCTCTTATCTTCTTTAATAAATCTTTGATGTTTAAGTTGTCTCCAAGTTCATTTTAATCGGGAAAAACTACTGTTCTCTCATCCGTTAAATCTCTCTCTAACCTTCTTTAATAAATCTTTGATTTGTTTTACGTTTCTCTGAATTCATTCTGTTCTTCCATCCTTACCCAGAGGTCTACCAACGTACAAGGCCTAAGCATAACATTCCGTTAGGTTAGTTAAGCCGAAATATCTTCATGGAATATTTTTAACTGGAGTGGTCACTTATAGAGCCACCATCATCACAGGCTGACCAACACCCATGATGGCTACTTATAGAGCCACCATCATCACAGGCTGACCAACACCCATGATGGGGATGAACCGGAAGATTGAAGGATGAGTTTTAAAGGGCCGGGCCCAGATCCCTCCTGAAAAATTGTGATTTCAACGGGCCGGGCCCAGATCCCTCCTGAAAAATTGGAGGAGTGGGATCCCTGGATCTTCCAGAATGTTAAGCCCACAGCTTTACCACGCAGCCATCAGGCTGACCTGTCATTCCATCAGTCCACCGATCCCACAGTTTATTCTGTGAGGTGTTCGTTATCCGAACATGTGTTCATTAACTGAACATAAAAATCTTTCAAAAAAGCGTTCGTTAACCGATTTGTTCGTTAACCAATCACCCACTGTATATTTTTTATATATATATAAAAGAGTAAACTTGGAAGAATAATGCTATTTGAATGATCTCATTGA
Source organism: Olivierus martensii (assembly GCA_000484575.1). Lineage (NCBI taxonomy): Eukaryota > Metazoa > Arthropoda > Arachnida > Scorpiones > Buthidae > Olivierus > Olivierus martensii. The sequence goes on from AYEL01022535.1 coordinate 17,129, forward strand.
GTTGCATTGACCACATGATTGTTAGCTGTGCAATATTATTGGATTACAATTTCATGTCATTTGGTAATTGAGCACTCTCATTGGATTATAATGGTCACATGATTACATGTCAAGTACTGCGTTGTGTATCATTTTGCTAATCTACTGAAATTCAGATTTTGTATTAAAATGCTATAGTTTTATTTTTAACTTATATTGAAGTTTATCTCTAATTTGTTATCTATTATATCATATATTATCATATTTAATATTGTTATTAACTTTGATAGGTTTAGTGATTCGACTGACTCCATATGATCATGTACTACAGGGAAACCTGTGCTGATGGCCACCTGAGCTAGGTAGTACATGATCACTTTAATATCCACTCAAGCATATTGTGGGATTTTTAAACTGTGTAAAATGGCCATCTGTGTTCTGTGTCCAAGGGCCAGTGATATTTAATTTCGGCACCTTGTGTGCAAAATCTACTAGGTGGCCAGCAAATCATGTTTTGATCAGAAATGCCATATGGGGTTTAGATCTTTTATCAGCTGAGCATTCTAAAGTGAAAATAACCCAAAAATAGACATTAATTAGTGATTTCTTTCCTTAGATTTAATTAACAATGTGAAACTGTGTCATAAATTTGGTATTTTAAACTTTGATATTTTATAATGAAATTTGTAGCTAACTGTGTCTGGTGGTCAACCTGTGCTTAGTGGTCACAATCTCAACTGCCGAAAGCTGGCCATCTAGCACAGGTTTTCCTATATTAGATATTGCACCAATTCTGAACCGGTAATATACTTACCATTGGTGGTACAGTCAGTTCCGATAAGGTGTTCACCTAGGCAGAAGATGTTTTGTTTCCTTACAATACTTACAAACCAATGAGATTAATTGGTTCAGGCTTAATGACAGGTTTTCAATCAATTTATCCAAAAATTGATTTTGAGCATTTATTAGGAAAGACTAGATACATAGATACAATAATAACATTGATTTATTTGTAATAATAAATTTCAATCTATTATTTACAAATTAATCTATGTTATTATTAATTTAGGCAAAATGCAACATTATATGGTCATAACTACATGAGTAATTGAGAAATAAGTTGTCAATGCACCAAGCAAAGCATTGGCAATAACATAATGGTGACTACCGGAAGTATTTTATTTTATTGTTTTATTTGAAAATGCATTAAGATATTTTTATTTGAAAATATATACTTCTTTCTGTGTTTGTAATAAAATTAAAACTGTTCCAAGCAATAAAAACCAAACAATATTTATTTCTACAATTACCTTTCAGAAAGAGCAGTGCAATAAAATGACTGAAGCTAATATTTATTTCGTTTCCATGACAACTTTATGACGGTTTTAAAAAAAGAAAATATAAAAATTGAATGTGAATGTCCAAATGAATTTTGTGTTATTATGTCTGTTTTGGTTTTCTATTAATTTTTGTATTGGATAGTCAAATTTATATTTTCTAATAAGAGTTTATATTTGTGTTGGATAGACAAATTTATAGTTTATGTTCCACTATGTCTTTCTGAAAGTTCAGTATAAAGACACAGTATAACAGATTTCAATTGTTACATATTTACATATTATCAGATATTATGTTCTATTTATTTTAATAAAGTTATAACTATCTTTCACTTTGTATTTTTATTGTTCTGATATATGTGTAGTTTGGAACGGAACCCATAGAATACAGGCTCTAATAGATAGCCTTACCAATGAAACATTAGGCCTTAGCCTAAAGCTAGAGCAGTCATCTGATAGTGACTTCCATTTTTTAGATGTTTATGTCTCTACAGAGAACGGAGAATATATCACGAATATATACCGCAAGCCTACGTACTGCCCAGTATTAATTCCGGCTTGGTCTTCAGACCCTATCCAGTATAAGCATGCAGCCTTTAGGTCCATGCTATATAGAGCATATACGCATATTACGAAGTGGTCTGATAGGAGGGACGAAATAGACTATATATTTGCACAAGGATTTAAACATGGATACTCCTTTAGAGTATTGCAAGGTATCCTCTCCAAAGTACATAATAATGCTTTAAATCTATATGCTCATGGCCTTAATGTGCAACCTGAGGTGGATAGCCAACCATATATAGCTGTTAGATACGATAAAAGTTTATATAAAATATGGAATAAAAATCTCAGACAAGCCAGATGGAAATTAGCTTGGAAGAGGGGTCCCACCATGTTTGATAGCTTAAGGAATGCTAAAGATGAGGTCCCTGCAATGAATAAAGCAGGTGTTTATTCAATCCCTGTATATTTTAACCAGCAAGGGAATACGAGGTACTATATAGGTAGTACAGCACGAAATCTATATAAAAGAATGAGTGAACACAAAAGGGACATTACCGCAGGAAGACTGACCACTGCCCTTGCAATTAATGCTTACGGAGATGATGTTAACATAAATTGGAGCAATGCTCGATTATTAAAAGCTGTCACCGAGCCGAAAGGACTTATTATATATGAATCTATGGAAATAGAGAAAAGGCTACGCATAGGAGATATAATCAATGAGTTGGGCCCAATCCTTTTGCCGTGCTGCCATTCTTAATATGAAATCTTTTTTCACTTTAAACTTAAAAGAAATCACATTTATCAAATAAAATTTCATTCTTATCCTTGACGGGAATATATAAAAAGCTCTATATAGAGTTTATATATAATATATGGTGGCAAACAAATATAGTATATTTATATTAGCATATTAGAATTTCAAAAAATAAATCTCTAAATATCATACACATAATTACCAATATTCAAAATTTAAAAAGTGATATTAGTGTGTGTTATCTTTTTAATCACTTCCTAACTAGAAAGTCTGCCTGGCTTGAAATAGTGAGCAGAATTAATCTTTTAAGTTCAGAGTGCTGTAAACAACCCATTTCATTCGTATACCTCACCCCTATTCTTAGTCAGAACGGATGCATCCATTTTTAGCTTTCACTATGCAGGTTCAAATTGACAGACTTTATAACTGATCAACTTCTGGTAAACTCAGCCCCTGCGAAGCAGGTGAACATTTTTTTGGAATCAACTGTACATGTATAGTCTTGACTTCCTATTTGTATACAAGATATATTTTTGTTGTTGCACTGAAATTTTGATTTTGGTGGTACATATTTATGAAAAGGTTAAAATTGCTGAAATATTGTACATAAACTGTACTGAGCACATTAGCCTAGCCAATAAATTTTTTCCCATTTTAAAACATATTTATCTAATTCTTTAATTTGAATTAAATGTTAATTTTGATAAGCTTAATGATTTGACTGATGGCATATGCATGTATGCTGCTAGAAATATGCTGTATATAGTTTTGCTGTGTTATGTCACATCCAGCATCTATATTATAACTGAATCAAGACGTTCCTATTCAAATACAATAAGCCTACTGTATTGTGATAAAAATTATTTTATTGAATCTAATGAAGTATTTGTATTTCAAAATCAAAACCATGTATTGATTACATTTAAACAGCCGTTAATTCATATTGTTGGCATTTATTAACCCAAAATTAAACAAAAACATCATTGGTGTGTTTGTTAATTTTCTATAAGTAAGTTTTTGAGTATTTTTTCTGCTCATATTATTTTATTTCTTGTTAAGCTAAACTGAAATCATGGAAAAGAAATTACAGATTTATGGTAATGATTGAACTGATAACCTAACATTACAGTTTATTCAGAGTTTTAATATAAAATCTGTTCATGCGAGCCAGTATTTATTAAAAAATGAAATAATGTTTGGGGGCAACAAAATATTACATAAGCGTTTTAAAGGAAAAGTAAAAAATTTTATAGAGGGAGTTGCACTAATGCTTATGTAAAATTTAAAAAGTTTTAAAAATACAGTATAATTCATACACCAGAATTATTTGTATAATACACATGCATTACATTTGGTATATATGCTGTACATTTGCAATTATGGCACTACATATATTATGGAAGTATATAACGTTTTTCCATATTTTAAACAGTAGAGAAGGGGGAGAGAGAAAATCTTATGTAATTTAAAGTGTCGGTAAATTGCTTTGGATGGTTTGCATGGAGGAGGAGTAAGTCTAAAATGACCAAAAATATGTTTATGTAATATTTGAATATGCTTTACAAAAATATATACAGATAGGCTTCGAATAGCGCGAATTCGATTAGTGCGACTTAAAAAATTGATACTGTTATGTTGATCGAGCAATGGGATTATAGCCATTGCAGGAACAGGAGAGAGGAGGTCTTCTTAGGAAGACTTCATGTCGGGTACACCTGGCTCACCCATAGATACCTTCTAATTGATGAAGATCGGCCTGAATGTGATCGTTGTCATTGTGTCCTTACAATCAAACATATTATAGTGGAATGTACGTACTTTACAACGGAACGTTGCTTTCATTTTAAATATTCTAATTTAAATCTAACAACCCTTATTGATAATGTTTTTAATTGTTCCAGCCTTTTTGCTTTTTGAGGGATATTTTCGTTATTTGTTATATTTAGTTTCACTTTTTATTTTAACACTTATTTTATATATTTATATTTGTTGTTTTTTGTTTGTATCCTTGTACTTTTACCATATTTTATTTAATTTTGTTTGTAATTTTTACAACTGATATTTATTAACTTATTTTTGAATTTTTATAGTTTTTATTTTTACTGTTAATTTTTCTTATTTCTAATTTAGTTTTGTTTCGTTTTGTCATTTTTCTTATTTATTGCTATTTACACTACTTTTAATGTTGGCTGTTGTTTAATGGTTATATCTGTTTTATTTATTTGCCCTTTACACATAACTTGGTGCAGCTTGGTCTATAAGGTCCTTGTGCCATAAAACCACACACAAACAACCAACTAAGCAGGATTTAGAAAGTCATGGGGCTATTCTGTATATATTTTTTAAATCAATATGAAAACATGTTCACATTTTCAATATTATTACTAAATAAAAATTTTTTTTTCATTTTACTGTTATCAAATAAAACATTATAATTTTTTAAATTGTTTAATTTTTGCATTTTTAAATGGTTTAATTTTAGCAGATTTGATGGATCATATGTTACAAATTTTTTATTCATTATGAAAAAAATATGGTTCATCAATTGATACTTTTTAAATCTCTGTATAATTTTTCTTGATTAATAGGGTTTTGATCACATACTAAACAATTTTTAAAGTCTATATTTTGGTATCAAATTAATAGTTTCCAAAAGCAAACATTTAAAATCTGAAGACAGCAATGAATTGCCAGTTAGAAAATGATCAAAAAGGTTGCTTACATTGTTTACACAAATTTCTAATCATAAAAACGTCACTAGTGCACATTTATTAGTTATATTAATTTGGAATATTCGTTATTGCATCAGTTTTAGCATTATATTTGTAAAGCTGATTTTATGCCCATTTCATCCAATATAAGTACACAAATTTTATCTAAATCTGACAGACAGTAATTTTTTTTAATGTGGAGAGTAACTTATAACATAAACATGAATAATTAACAAATCCTTTCATGGATTGCAACAAAATGGTTTGTGATGGTAAAGGCAGCATTTTACATGTAGCTGGACTTTGAAAATAAATATTTTGAATAACTGATTTATCTTTCAAAGACCAACATTTTTCCTTTTGGATGTCTAGATGATGCAGCTGTTTGTCTAACCAGGTAAGTAAAACTGATAAGCAATATGTAGCTGGACTTTGAAAATAAATATTTTGAATAAACTGATTTATCTTTCAAATTTCAACATTTTTCTTTTTGGATGTCTAGATGATGCAGCTGTTTGTCTAACCAGGTAAGTAAAACTGATAAGCAATGAATGTTTTGAAGTTTTTTCAAAAAATTAGATTTATTACATTGTTTAGATTCTGTATGTTTATATTTAATACTTTTTTCTAATTTTTGTTATTTTTAATCTGAAGCATGTTTTTTGAGTTAATTGAATTGAATTATCATATAACTTGTCACATAATCTTTTCACATAGTCTACCATTTGTCATATTTGAATTGGTTGCAGAGACCTACATTATTTTTCAAATTCTATAAATTCTACATCTATTAGCAGCTGCTAGAACTATATAGCCGAATTTTCCATTATATCCGAATCCACTATATCCGATGAAAAATACACACAAAACAGGTTTTTGGCCGGGACGGGACGCGTTTGTCCCTTGTATCCAACTCCCTAATAACCGGCTTCGACTGTGTTTCTTTTGATGGCGTAACATACTCTTCAAGAGGAAATACATAAAAAAACGGAATACATCTGCTAGTTTTCTTAAATAGAAAGTAATCGTCTTACAATGCCACATTCAGTCTCTGATCATTTTGTAACATGGACTATAATAAAGTACTGAGCATACCAAATTTGCATTTTAGAAATATATATTTGCTATTTCATTTGAAGAAATTTACATTGATCCGACAAGAAACTGAACTTTTTAAAATCCTGAGGTATGTTATCGAAAACGCATTCTATAAGCAACTTTAGAAATTTTTATTTAATTAAAATTCGTGTCTATAGATGAAATGTCAGAACTCTCAACTGTTTAAATTGCATACCATACTTTTAAAATTTTGATCAGCTGTAACATTTTAAATTATCACCTAATACGTATTTGAATGTAGTATTTGATATTTGTACGTTGCTATCATTATCTCAATTTTAAAATCACAATTTATTCGTAATAAGAAAAATTTTGAATATATTGTTTTATCAATTTTTTTTAAAAATAATATTATTTTCTTTTCGAATAACTGTTCAAAAGTTTGATATTCTAATAGAAAAATTAAAATCATACGAAAAAATTTCATCAGATGGCACCAATTTTAAAATTTTCCTTTGCATGCTTTCGATATTTCATCTCCCTATTTTCTAGTTTTCTTTTTATAGAAAATTTTTGCTGAAAGATGTGATGTTTAATTGCAAAATATCGTTATGAAAAGCATTAAATGTTAAGGATTGGAGCATTTCTTGATACAAAAAGAATGCGTCCATTGTCTCAAGGGTAACGGTATCGAGATGTGTGCACTTTACAATAAAAATTTTGGCATAGATTCCTTCTTTATCTTATTTCAAATCAATGTACTCTTTCAAAAATCTTGTTTTTTTTTTTAAATATAAAATAAATGAGTTTCGAAAAAATTAATATAATTTTAAATAATATAAGGCCGCCACATTGAGTTGGTCATGTCACTCAATAATACGTCATAGATCGTGGTGATCGATAACAGTTTTGGTTTGGAAAAACTGATTTATAAGAATTTTGTTGTTATATTTTCTTTTTATAACATTAATTTTATTGAAATAGAATATTATAAAAAGTTCAAATACAAACAAATCGAAATTATTGAAAATTTAATAATTCATTTTGTTGCAATTGTTTTTTTAAAAAAATTCTCAATATATATTTTTATTATTAACAAATTATAGAATTATAAAATACTGCAGTCTAACTTTTCTGTTACAAGAATTAAATTTCATTTAAATGTCATTTGAAGTAATTTTTCTATTGTAACAAATATGCTTCTCTCATTTTTTAACTAACAAATTGTAAATTTTATTAACTATCATTTTTTCAGTGTATTTTACTGATATTCTATATAAATAGTATAAATATTAAACATAAATTTGTAACCTCATTCTAGAATCATTCCACAAGTTTTTCTTAAATCATTTCATTTCAATAATAATCTCAATTTCCTAAAAATCCTATCTTTATCTCGTAGTTGAGTGAACAAGAGATGTAGCTGATTACGTTTGAAATTTATCCTTGTAGCTTTTATGTCTTAATAAAATTTTGTATCATTATTCGATTTTAATTTTGGGATGACCTGATAATTCATTTGTTTGATTTTTATTATAAAAAATCGATAACGAAAATGCTGTTTTTTATATTTTTCTTATATTTTAACATTCATATAATTGATTTCTATCGAACAAATAAATGCCTTCTAGGTTACCCAGGAATAATGATGTAGCTTTTATGTTTAATAAAACTTTAAGAATGATAAACTTCAAACATAATCAGCTACATCTCTTGTTCACTCCTCCACCATGAAATAAAGATAGGATTTTTAGGAGATTGAGATGATTATTGAAATGAAAAGAATTTTATTAGACAAAAGCTACATTATTATTCCTGGGTAACCTAGAAGGCACGGCGGCCGGATGGAGGAGTGGTAACGCTGTCTGCGTACCATGCTAGAGGGCCCGGGTCTGGTCCCGGCCAGTGATCCCGTCCTTCACCATCCGGTCCCCCTCTACAGGTGTGGGTGCAGTCCGGGGTTGGAACTGGCCCCGTCCCCTTAGTAATCTCTCTGATTGGAAAGGGGGCGTAAAATATGCAAAAAGAACCTCATAATCCAAGATACCTTGTATTCCGTAAAAATGAAAATAAAAGCCTAGAAGGCATTTATTTGTTCAATAGAAATCAATTATTAAAATATTAGTTTATTAGAAAATGCCTCGAAGGGGTAGGAAAAAAAGGTGAATATACTTGAGGTATCAAATGTTGAAAAGAAGTATACAAGCATCAATACGAAACGTACAAAACTTAAAATCAATTTTTAAAGCTGAAGTATATTTTAATCTCTGATCTTGAAAAAATCTCTTCACCAAAAAAAGTATTCCGCAGCATCATCGCTTATAAAATTAAATTCCCTTGCTGTTTATTAGCTGTATAATGTTTTACTTGCTCAGCTGCAGAATATACGTTTTTTTGTGAAGAGATTTTTTTCAAGTTCAGAGGTAAAAGTATACTTCAGCTTTAAAAATTGATTTTAAGTCTTGTACGTTTCGTATTGATGCTTGTACACTTCTTTTCAATATTTCATACTTCAAGTATATTCACCTTTTTCTCTGCCCCTTCAGGGCGTTTTCTAATAAACTAGTCCATTACTTTTTGTTAGGCCAAAATTTCTTATTGAATAAACTTTGGAGTCATCTCTTCCATTCAGCTTTATCCAGGATTATTCCTTCCTTCAATCTTAACTCATACAGATTTTTCACATTGTCCATACAATGTTGTTGTGGTTGTCCTCATCATCGTTTTCCTGGAGCTTCATTTCTAATGATCTGCCAATATATTTCCAATTTCTCTGCTTGACATAACCAAACCACCTTAATTTGGATTCTCTAATTTTTAATGAAGCTTCACTGATCTTTATTGTACCTTATATCAGTGAATCTCTAACTTCATCCATCTTTGTCATGCCACAACTAAATCATAGCATTCTCATTTCAGTAAAATCTATTTTATACTCCAAATCTCTAACTTCATCCATGTTTGTCATGCCACAACTAAATCATAGCATTCTCATTTCAGTAAAATCTATTTTATACTCCCAATCTTTGGTCATTTGTCATGTCTCCAATCCATACAAGAAAGTCAGCCTGACAACAGTTCTATATACTTTTCCCTTAAGTTGTATTGGCATTTTCTTATCATATAATACACTGGAACCTTTTCTCTAATTCTTCCATTTAGATTGAAACTTTGCATTTAGCTAGTATTTATTTCCCCATCAGCTGATTAAAAGATCCCAAATATCTGAATTTTGTCACCTATGGAATACTTACTCCATCCATCTCACTATATGCTTCTACCTGTTCTGTCAGAAGCCATGTACAGTCAAACCTATTTTTATGCGGTCTGTTTTTTGTGCATTGTTTTTTTTAATTATAATTTTTAATTAATTTTTATTCGTCATATGCATTTGATGGAATGTTTTTTATATACTACACAAAAAAAATTGCACATAAAACATCGCACAAAAACCGACCGCATAAAAAGAGGTTTGACTGTACTCTATTATTATAATTAATAAAATAATTACTATTTTTTCTTTAAAATCATCATAATGTTATTGTTTATGTAAAATTTGGTAAATTTATATAAATAGAAAAAATACATAGAAAAAGATATTCAAGGATTTTTGAAAAGCCTCCAATATCTAGATGCAATAAAAATTTGGATATGTATGGATCACAACAAATAAGAACCTTATCTATACTTAGATCTTCTTTTTGAGGTCAATATAAAACCATTTTTTATTTTTAATGATTTGAAAAAAATTGTTTTCATGTTTTACTTACTGAATAATCTCTGTTAGCTAATAATACAGATTTCAGTTCATACATCTTCAATAGTATATTGAGTAAGTCAAGCATTGATGTCTTGCAAATCCTTCTTCTCAGATTCTCCTAATAGCAAACAAACACCATCTCTATTTATTGTCTATTGTTACTGTTTACTGCTCATTTGAATCAATGCCATCAAGAATATTGATGCCAGCTTCAATGATTCAAAGACCATCAGTCAATTTTGAAATTATCATGATCCTCTCCTCAGGCTCACATTTTTAATTTCTTCAATCATGTTTTGCTTTCAAACTTCAGTAAGATCATTGAGTATGAGTTTCTGATCATAAGTGTATAACAACTCAAAAACATTTTCAGCAGTGAATTCCAAATCAAATTTGTTACCATAATGTCTGGATTTTCTCTTAATTGCTCATGCATTATGGCTTGATTTTCTCAAATCATAATGATTGGGTAGTGAAATCAACTTCTGGAGTTGTTTTTAAATCATAAATATCCATGAGGAAAAAAAGGCAAATTTTCTTCCTGACTCCTTTATTTCTTTGTTGGCAGTTTCTGCCCAGTAATCTCTATAATTTTCATTGCATCTAGACTTGGAGGCCTTTCAAAAATCCTTGAATATCCTTTTTTTTTTTCAATTGAATTTTATACTATATTCCATCCTATTAGATACTAATAGGATGGAATATATGACTATTATTAGTCATATATATTAGTCATATTATTAGTCATATATATGACTATTATTAGTCATATATATTTATTATTATTAATTATATACAATCATTCAAATGTCAACCATTTGCTACACATATCTTTGTAGGATCTTCTCATTTTATGCTTCTTTTGAATAGGAAGTTATTTTATTTTATTCTGGAATTCATTATAGGCATTCACAGCCATGGTGAAATCAGCCATCAAGAAAGATGAGCTTGACAGACATGGCCTAGACCTTTCCTGAAAAAAATTTGAAGGTATGATGATATGAAATTGAAATTCCAAATTCTATAGGATAGAATCATAGGTTATTTCCATGTAGCCATTTGACTATTGTTTTTCACAATTCCTTCTTCACAGTTATATTCAAGTTTAATAAGCAGTGAACATCGTGATTGGCCCTTAATCCAATCATGATGTTCACTCTTTAAATTTAGTTCATTTTTCATGGAGAAAAGCTATCTCAAAGTTCATGTCTGCTGGATATACCTGTGCTGTTACAATCATGTGATGTAACATCACTGTCTATGTAATTCTCAACTTATAGCTAATAACTGTATTGAAAATATTAATATTGCATTTGCCATTTTCTTTATTTATATTAATTGTAAAACAACTTTAAATCTATTTTGTAAATTAAAACTAAAAATTCAATTCATTTACATAAAGATTTTTTTCCTGTAATTAGGTCTCTTAAATGATCTTGTAAGGGAATTAATTTGGATATAAGTTCAAAAAAATAAGATAAATTTGAATGTTTTGGAGATATGTATTGCAATCAGAAATTAGCATTAAAAAACTAAAAATTTGTATTTGAAAAAACTCAATAAAGTTCTGCTTTGTGAAACTTTTAAAATGGGCAGCTAACGTAATTTCAAGTTTCTGAAATGTAGACAATAATGTCACATATGATCATAATAGCACAAGTGCTTTTGGCAGATATGAACTTTGAAGTAGAGTTTCTTTTGAAAAATGAACTAAATTTAATTTTGCAAACTGTTTATTAAAAATTATTCACATTAAGATTTAGATTATTTTGTTTTGAATCCAATTTTTAAATTTTTGCTCAGGGATGTCTGTATAATTATAAAGGTATAAAATTTTTTTCTTAAACTTCAATTTGAAATATCTCAAGATCTGTGCATTGTAGGAAATTGATTCAGCTATTATTAGAATTGGAACTAGATAAGGTATTTAGTGATGCACAAAAAATATGATATTTGAAGTGTCATTTGAAATAAATGAGAAAATATACGTTTTTTTTTAGCAAATTTAAATGGATTTCAATTAGATCCCATTATTAGATAGCATAAGTGACAAGCTGTAAAATAAAACCTCAATGAGTTTTTTTGTTAAGTAGAATCTGAAATATTAAGGATGAGATATTCATTCTGGGACACACTGTATAACTTTCATGTAAAATTTTGCAGTTAATGTTTACAATTAAAACATGCTTTTTCTATTTCATTCCATTAGTGAATAATACAGTAATGTTTAGATAACAAAAATTATCAAATGTTACCTCTTCTAATACCAGAATTAGGAACATAACCCTGATTTTTAACATTAGGTCAATGGGAATTTTGCTTTCAGTTAACACCATTTCAATTAAAGTCATGATTTTCAGGAACTTAACTCCAATATTAAATGAAAACCTACTGTATATATTTTCAACTTTAAAAAGCAAGCATTTTATGTAATAAACAATTTATTATAAACATTTTCTTGAACTTATTTCAGATATATGAAGAGCTTATATAGTAATTTATTAATTGCTTTAATAATTTCATAGTTTTAATTTGTAGTTGATATTTACTTTTTGAATTGTTAATTGATTTAATGTGGTGATAATTGTCTAAGCTTATCTATTGAAAAATTATATAATAAATTACTTATCCTGTATAGTATTTGATTTTTAATAGTTTATATTATTGCAGGATGGATTTACTTATTATCTTTTAGCATAAAACATAAATGGCATTAAGTTTGATAGATATAGAATATAGATTTTAAATGAAAAATAGTGTTTGAAATAATTATTATGCATTTAAATTTTATTATGCATTTTTGCCTAACAAAATAATGGCAATTTAAATATATAACTATTTTGAAATAAATCAAAACTTAATTATTCTTGTTTATATTTATTTAGAAAGATAATTTATTTAAAATAAATAAACAATTATTAATATATATTTAAAAAGTAAATTTGTAAATTCTGTTTCTGATGATTTTATAATTTAATTGCTCAGATTTCTGATAATTCTAGTTTTGTTATTGCTAATTTTTTCTTTGACTTTATATGATTTTATAGTATTTATTGATGTTGATAAAATTTATTATTATTATTATTATTATTATTATTATTTTATATAAGAACTGAAATTGTAAATTTTTTTAATTTTTTATGGACAAATATTTTAATATATTTATTAGTCGAAGTTCAACATAAAATACAAATTAAAAATTTTTTAAGTTGAAAAAACAACTAGGTATCTCTTATTTATTTTTGCCAGGTAGGCTTTTGTGGCATTTAGAATTACTTAAAATATTATTCTTTTTTAATGCTTCGATACACAATGCTTTGTGCATTTAAAGCAGATTTAGCTCTATGTACTTCCATTAGCGCAGATTACTGCCTTCCTCAATGAGATTTGTTTATCCTGGCTGATATTCTCTAAAGAAAGAAATATCTGCTGGCAAATATGTTGTTAGAAATAAAATTAAGATGTTTGCACAACAGAAAGTTACTTTACCAAAGGGAAAACATAAAATTATTATATTAGATGAAGCAGACAGGTATATTAAAAAATTTGCAATTTAAAAATTATTTTAAATAATAATTTTAAAATTACTTTTCATTTAATGCTAGTGTGAAGTAATTGAATATATGCAGTCCTAAACCAGTTTAAGTCAATGATTGTAAAAAAAAAGAGATGAATTTAAATTAAAAATTAAAATTAATAATAATTGAATTATTTGGGAGCTGAAACCATTTATCTGGAGCGAAAGTCAAATATGCTGATAATTGTATTATCAAAACTAAAAATGGATGCTTTATTAATAAAATTGGAGCAAATGCCAGAAAAACAGGATTTTAAAATCGTTTAAAAACATTGATAGAATGTCTATAACTAGACTTCTGAAATCAAAATAGAGTGCACTATCATTCTGCAAAATTTCATCTGATTGAATGGATCATGGTTTGCTGATTTCTTTTGTGAATAACACTACTTAGTATTGTCTTAAGCATATATTTGTAGGCCACTCTTTCTATGGTACATCATAGATAATTACAATAAACTATATTTGATGAACTAATTTTTAAAAAAATGGCAGACTCAGATTAATAGAATAAACTCAATAATTTTGATAAGAATGACTAAGGCAATCTTTGCATGAAGTTCCAAAAGATTTAAGTTATATTGCCTTAACAAGAGATCTAAAAAAAAACAACTAAATGAACAACTTTTATCTTTGAAAATACTAATAATTTTTTTTCTATTGTGAATTCAAAGCATTTTGAATTCACAATAGAAATAATAAATGTGGAACAGGACTGTATAATACATAGTAAATATTCAACCAGTTTATATTTAAAAGAAAATGGTGCTGGACTGTTTTTTTACTAATTGATAATAAATATGTAATTATGGCAAATTCACATGTAAATGCAAGCTGTGATGATGCATGCATTATTAACAATCCTGCTAATATGCACATGCCATAATAATTCAGCTGATTTATTTATTTTTGAGAGAGAATACAAAAAATTTTAATATTAATTATAAACCATTTATATTTTAATAATTATTCATAAAATAGTTTTATTAAGCATGATGCATTTTAAAAATATTCAGTTGGAAACTCTTTTTAGAAATTACAGCTCACAAATTTGACAATTTTGTATTTTGTAAGCTGTAAGCTTGAAATGTTTGACAAATCTGTGAAGCATTATAAAATTATAGCCTGATAATTTTGTCTGATATAAGTTAATAATCTTAAAATACTTTGGTTTTATAATTTTTTTTATTTTGAGTTGTTTGTTTCAAAAATATTATATATCATAATATAAGCAACTTGTAAGTCATATCATATATGCTAAATTGTACATAATTGGATAATAATAAATGTTATATTAAAATAAATATTAATTTTAAAAAATTTATTAAGGAAAGTAAATCAGTTCTTATAATAATTTACAGTATGACTGAAGGAGCTCAACAGGCATTAAGAAGAACAATGGAAATATATTCTAAAACAACTCGATTTGCATTGGCATGCAATACATCAGACAAAATCATTGGTAACTGTTTAATATTTTATATATGTAAAATAAATAAATAAATTTGAAATAAGAACTGAATATGTAAAATAAATAAATAAATTTGAAATAAAAAAAGAAATGGTTAAATTAATAATAATTTTTGAATTAATATGAAAAGCATATACAATAAATTTTCATTTAATATTGTCTGCAAAAACTAAATTAATTAAAATAATTAAAAATTCTAAGACAACGGAATTGAATAAAACTATATTTTTTACATTTCACTTCATAACAGAGTGAAAATGAGATAGAAATCCATAATAGTTATAGAAAATAGAATAACCATATTTTATATGATTACTAATTCAAATTTACAATATTATCTACAAATGATATATTAATTAAAGTATACAGTATTATAAGACATTCAGCTAGATTGGCTGGTTAGAAATACTTTGGCTTTCTAATTAAAAGACCCAGAATTGAATTAGGAATCCAACTCTGAAAATTTATGTGGGTAAGATCTGTGCTAACCTTGTTGATCCCTATCCTGTAAAATCCAGCATACCTCCATAATAATCAAAACGTGAAATGGCACAACTGTTAAAGTGATTAACAAATGATTGAGAACTGGTATTAAAAAATTAATGGGCATAACATTTTGAATTCTAAGTTATCTTTTACTATAAAATAATTTTCTCTATGCATAAGACATGATATGCAGTTACTATATAAACTTATAATTAAAGCTTACAATTAAATTATGCTTTTGTTTCATTTATATTAATGTTTAAATGAGAAAAATGTTCAATATTATCTCTTTTAATACTAGAATCTAGCAGCATTTTTTAATTTGGTTTTAATCTAAAAAGCATTTTCAGAAATTTATGCTATTTAAAGCCAAAATTTTTTGAAAAAAATTTAATTTGCCTATTGATAAATTGATATCATAATATTATTTGACATATTGAGAGAATTAGAAAAGTTGTATAGTGAATTATCAAAGCAATCTATATTATCACTATTAAATTTTATATTCATTTTTATTTGATTCATAGTTATTGCATATTCATTATAGTATAGTGAATAGTGTATAGTGAATTATCAAAGCAATCTATATTATCACTATTAAATTTTATATTCATTTTTATTTGATTCATAGTTATTGCATATTCATTATCATAAGTATCACATTTAGATTATAGATATGTTACCAGAATGTAAGAAATAATCTTGTTTTTTTACTTAATTTAAAACTTGATAGAGTTGAATGAAATATTTTACAATTTATATTGATTTATATAGTAAAAACTTATTAAAGAAATTCATTTTAATCTTATAGCTTGAGGAAGAAAGAATATTGAGCTAATGTCATTGTAAAACATAAAATTGGATTGAATAATTAATGAATTATTATGGTTAAAAACAGAATAATTAATTAATTAGATATCAGCACATGTTTAAGTGAAAGAATAATATTTAATATTATTAATTATTCTTCGAATAATAATATTTAATATTTACTGAAATATCTTTAACAAGTATTAACAAGTATCATTCTTTTGCTTAAACGTATGCTGATGTCTAGTTAACTTAATTATTCTTTTTAAGAAACAAAAAGTATATAAGAAGTACGGTTTAAATTTAAATAAATTTTTATCATTAAAACAATGCTTTATTTAAATTAGTAAAATAACCTTAGCATATTAATTTTGAAATAATTGAAATTAATGATTAAATAAACTATTTTGCTCCATTTATTAAACTATGAATTAGTTAACTCTGACCTATCCTATCATTATTTTATGTATTATTTAATGTATTAAATTTTAATTTATGTTAACTCTTAAATTAAAATTTAATACATTAAATAATAATGTATCCCACTCCTCACTTTCCATGTTCTTCATATCAGCAGTTAGCAATTATGAGTTACAGACCAGAAATCCATCTTCTGAACACTCTCTCTCTTGGCTCTTGATGTCATCTAATCTAAAAAATTTTACCACTGATCTGATGTGAGAATATAAGAATGGCCTCTTATCAATGTTTTGTATGGTACATAATTTATTTGTAAAGAGGATGACATGAATTGATTACTTGTAAACTAATAAATTTGAAATTGTTGCACAACTTTATGTAGATGAGCCAAGCTCAGGATTGTAAGTCACAGGTATAAAAACATACACATTAATTGATACAGCGAGGTGTTTGTATTGAAGTGGAGCTGAATAGTGACATTTGAATTTCTTGTAAAGATCGACAATGGATTAAGTTTGTATTGGTGATGGAAGTATTAGAAATAATTAATATTTAAGGTTATATTTTTTGTGAATATTTGATATATTTGGATAATTGAATTTGATTAAATAAGTTTTGTTGATAATTTGAATTGTGCTTTATTATTGCTTAAATAAAACTTTAGTTACACTTTTGTAAGTGTTTTGATTCAATTAAATTTTATACTTTATTATTTTACTTATTTTGAGAAATTTATTCAATTTATTGGTATAAGTCATTTTTAGTCGATTTAGAGTTAACACTTAACCGGAAACTTATAGCTAGAAGTATCAATTGTCTTGTTTTTGTTGATTATATGTTAATTATTGATAAATTGTTTTTGATTTGATTATATTTATTGTAGGAAATAGTACAAAGGTCTGAGCTCAGGCCAGACTGGATATGCAGAGTCATTAAAACCATTAGGTTGAATTTGTATTATTATTGTTATTGGTAATTTTGAAAATTTAGCAACTTTGCAGACTAACAAAATATAAATTTTACTGTTTATTTGAAAATAAACTTTGTTCTCAAGAATTAATATAAAATTAATAGAATAATATAACATTTATCAGCTGAACTGTGAGAACACCAAACAAATCTTCAGTTTTCCTCAAAATTATTTGATTGTTATTTGTTTGATTAGCTAATCTCTCTAGCTAATTGTTTTTGATATTTAATATTTTCTGCTATATGAAATGTAATGAAGATTTTGTAATACTCATTAAAAATAAATATGAATGTTAATAATTAAGAACAATATGCACATTTATCTCTCTATACTGTATAACACTCTAATAACATCAGTAACTATCGTGATCACTGAATTTATGATTGCTTTAAATTAGAAGAAATTTTTTATAAATATTTTCTATCTAGTTCTTGTATATATTTTTTTAAATTAATTAAATTGCATTGCATTCATGGTTCATTAAAATCTACTATCTGTTACTATATCACAGTGGTGGCCAACCCCACGGGCACAAGTGCACCCGCAGTTGGTCTGTTATGCGCCCACGGCAAGATTTCCAAATTTATTCATGAAACTTATATTATTTTTGCAGTTTGAAGTAAAAGTTGCTTAAAATAATGCAGCTTTTTAAAATTGAGAATATTTTTAATAAATTTAGTAAAATTATTTTTTAATCAAATATTATTATAATCATGAAAAGAAATTACAGATTTATGAATTACAGATTTATTTCTTTTTTTACAGAAAAAGAAATTACAGATATTTATGGATTTATTAATTTTTTAAATTTTATTCAAAATATATAAATTTCAGCAAATTCAAGGAGGTGATAGTGCTGTACCTCAGAGTCCAAGCAAACAAATAGAAATGAAACCACCAACTGTTCTTTTAAAAACAAGGGAAGGTTCTAGTCGGGATAGTGGTAGAGCTTGTTCACCAGGAATTTCTTCAGTTTCATCTAATCAAAATTATCCAGAACGTGGTAAAGAAATGGATGGGACATCTTCAACTTTAACACAAAGTAGTTCTCAACCAGTATATCATATTCAACAGAAAGCATCAGTGAGTAATCATTCTACAATAGAAGGTATGCTTACAATCTGTATATACTATAATTAAAATAAAAATAATGGAATGGAACATTTCTACATCACTTGTTCATCTTTGCCATTTCTTCACTCTGTATCTACACCAGTCATTTTTATACCAGGATGATTTTACATTGGCCTTTCAACATTTCCTCACCAGAAATAATAATAATATTTCTGGTGAAGAAATAGTGATATACAAATATTATTATTATTAAATGTGCACAATTTTTATTGTATGACATATGTTTAATATGGCTTGTCTTCCTATATTATAATGTGAGAGTAGCTTAAACTGTAAACAAACAGATCAGTTACATTTTTATATAATGGACCACTGCATATGGTATGGAAAATTGGCCTTGTTAAGGTCAGTCAGAGTTTATTATAAATGACCAGGAAAATTATCACAGAAATGGTCAAATCTGATCTATCAAAGAACATCTGATCACCAAAACATCCTGAACAACATTATTGCCCAATCTGCTTTATTTTTAATGTCTATTTTAGTAATATTAAATACATATTAAAAATACTGTGATGCTGATAAGAATCTTTTGAAAATTACTTCAGAAATAGAAATCCATTAGATTATTTATGTGGTCTAGCAACAATTATCAAATGACTCAATAAATATATTATTGCACAATATTTTTTTATAATATTTTGTTTTAGTTGTTTTTTTATTATATATCCTATATAATGTGTCTTCAGAATAAACATCATGTTTTCAATATCTTGGCTTCTATTTAACAGAAAAAGTTCATTGATGTCTTGTTTTAAAGCTGATCATCTGTACTATCTAAAAGTGGAATTCAATTAACTCAAAAATCCATTTAAATTTTTTAGAAAATGTAAAAAAATACATTTTCTCTTAATGCTCTAGCATTTTTTGTATTACTAAAAATCTTATTTAGTTCTGATTCTAATAAAATTCTTTTTCATGCAAGTCAAAATAACTGTGGCTAATGTAGGTTCAAGAGCTAATGGAGCAAAAAATATTAAAATAAAATAATTTTAGTTATTGTAATCTAACCTTACTTATTTAATGTTAGATCACAATAACTGTTAATTGATTTTAATGTACAGAATAGATTTAAACTTACTTCACAATTAATATAACAAATAATATAAATAAACAAAAATATCAAGAACAATATTAATATTATCAGTACAATTATTAATCAGAAGTCATCTTAATATAGCAACTGATGATGTCATATCACATTATTGTAAATATTGCAAGTGTTTTGGTAGGTATGAACTTTGAGACAGATTTTCTTTGTGAAAACTGAACCTAACTTAATTCTGTAAATGGTTAATGTGAATAATTTTTAATAAAGATTTGGAATTTGTATTTTTAAAACACTTCTGGATCTAATTTTTAAAATTTTTGTCCAGTTATGTTAGTATAATTAGAAAACTCAAAATATTTTCTAAAACTTCAAGATATCTCAAGTTCTATGCATCATAAAAATTTAAGGTATTATTCAAACCGGAACTAAATAAGGATTTTAGTAATACAAAAAAATGCTAAGATATTATTTGAAGTAAGTGAAAAAATCTTACATTTTTCAGAAATCTTAAATAGATTTTTGATTCAATTGAATTCCATTGTTAAATATCACAGATGATAAACTTTCAAAAATCATCAATAAGCTTTTCTGTTGAGTAAAAGCAAAGATATTGAGAGTAGGATGTTTATTGTAAGACTTACTATATATGCAGTTACTTTTATTTTTCAATATCTCTAAAATTACAAGAAATAATAAAATAATGTTTTTTAACAGTTATTTTTATTTATTTATTTATGATTGGTAAACATTTATTTTCTGATATAGAATCATACTATGTTGAATTGATAGCATTTCAGTCAGTGCTTAAATGCTGTCAATTCATATTAGAAATTATTGATTAGTTTTAAATCTCCTAGTAAAACATAAAAAACTGTCAGATAAAAAACAATGCAAATCCTATGTGATCGAATTCCAATTAAAAGGACAGGTTCTTTGATCAAAATTGGAGGGGACAGATCCAAAAAGCACACTCTCTCACTTATCAACTTTAAAAGCACTGTAAAACAAAAATTTCTAAATTTTATGAACTAATTCCACTATATTTTTTACTAATAGAGCAGAACATTTGAAACACATGTATAACCAGTTCAAATACACTCAGATAACTCTGTAAGATATGCTTTAATCACCTAAAGTAATTTTAATATTAATAAATATATTTTATTATGAATTCTTGTTTAAAATTTATTATCCTCTGCAAAGTTTTGCTTCATTTTTTATTTTTACTTTTGTCAGATTTTTTTTTAAATAATAATACTAAGCTGACCTGACAAATCACTTTGGCCTTTGTGTAACAGATTTGTCCTGGATTTGAAATAAATATTAGCTTTAGCGTATTTATCTTTATATTAATGTTCCTTGGTTCCAAGAAATATTTATATAAAGATAAACAAGCAAATATATTAATAAAGAGGCAAGACTTGAAAGTTAAATATAATTATACACAATATAATCTGATTCAGCAGATTTGAAGACTTAAGATTATTAACTACCCTTCTAATCTTACATTGAGTAAATAACCTTTTTTTATTGAATTCCAGTCATTCCTTAAGGTACATCATTCCTGTATATGATGTGACTGACTCTTGTTTGTTTAATAATTCTTCAATCAAAATTGAATTAGACAAATGTACTGAAAAGAATCATTTAAATTTTTTGTTTAGTCAAATTATTTCCTAAATTTTATAATTGCTTTCTTTTCAGTTAGCTTTAATTTATTTAAAAAGTTATGTATTAATATTTAGCTATTCGATAAATTTACTTTTATGCTAAATATACTATACTGTTTTAAAGTATTTAAATATAAGTTTTATAAATAATAATATAGATTCTTGCTGTTATTCTATTTATAGAATTATTTTATTAAATACAGATAACCCTCTATTTACATTGGGATTAGATTCTGCTATATTAATTCATAATTCAAAACTTCGTAATTTGGGATAAATTATTATAGAATAAATTACTACTATAGAAATATTAAAAATTACACACTCAGGTGATCCCTTTTGTTCTATTTCCAGAAACTTCTAGAAATGCATAGAAATTCATATAAATTATGTGTAACAGATACAAATTTCGTAATTTTGAAACTATGTAATTTGAGACTTCATAAATTGAGAGTTGTCTATAATATAAAATAATTCAAAAAATAAATTGGAACAAAATTATTAATTATAAGTGAAAAAAATTTTTTTAATCACAAATTATATCAGATTTAAACAAATTTAGAAATTTAAAGACTAAATTTATTAGATTGGAATAAATCATAAACTTATACGTAGTAAAAATAAATAAAGATTTAAATTTTCTTATTAAATTATTTATTGTGTTACTTTAAATAAAAAATTTATTATTTTTCTTATTTAGAACATTATATTTTAAATTTCTATTTCAGTTGGAAATGATCAAAAATTATGTCCTCCTCTTGAAATGAATTCACCTGTAAAATTAGTAGATGAATCTTTACAATGGTGTGATAATGCCATGGAGGTTAGTATAGAAAATTTTAAATTTAATTTTATAACAACTTTATTTTAGGAAATTATAAATTTTACTTTACAGCCATACTTTGCTGAACACTTAATATGTATATAAATATAACAATACTATGAAATTTTTGATAAATTATTGCTATTTCCCATAAGTCATGAGTATAATAATTTGATGAACAATTTTTATATAAGTTGATAAATACACAATTCTTTTCACTCACTTGTCAGTAATGATTTAAAATAAAATAGCATGAATGCATGCTTAACAAAATTATTGATATTCTTAAAGTCAAATTTAGTATATGTTCATATTACATTAAAAAAATCTCAGAACAATCTTTTTATATAGTGAAGTTTGGCTGTATCATCTAAAGAGTATATCTGATTAATATTTCTATATAATAATAAAAGTAATTAAAATTTATAGTTTTTGCAAGATCAAACTGATTTTTATGTTATTGGAGCAGTTGGATTACAAGGTTCTGGTAAATCTACTGTACTCTCAATTTTATCTGGCCATTATGGACAAGATGGAGGAAAGTAAGCAAATTATTTGATAAAATAAAATAATATATAAGAGGGGATCACTAATCTGAAGATCAGAAAATCAAAATAAAAAAATTATTGTATAGTGGCATAAGGCAGAATATTCTGGATCATTATTTAATGCATTCTTAACTTTCAAGTATATCTAATTTCTAATTATTCCTATATTCTAAATAGATTAAAAAGAGAATAATTAATATGTTCTAAATTAATTTATTTATTTAAATTGTTTTTATTGTATTAGATAGAAAAATCTTGTGAATAATACATTTGAAATTATCATCATAGATTTAAGAGTCTACAGTTTAATGTAGAATTTTAATGTGGAATTTATTTATTTTTTTTAAAAGTGACTATTTGAGAATAAATTGCATTTATAATTCAAATATCATCATAAAACCTTTAAAATTCTATATTTTGCAATGAAGTATTTAAATTGGCCAAGCTCAGTCCACTCATTGACTATACTCCGTCTCACTCTCAACTGATAGTGACGTCAGAAAAGACGTCATTAACCGGGTGACAGAAATGCAATTCAGGAATGCAACAAGTTCCAGCCATTTTTTGTGATTTAAATAGTTTAACTTCTTCAAAACTAACCTATTATAAACTTCGCTACTACACTCAATCGCATCGCTTAAGAACGTTGCCCCGGTGGTGATGATGTAGGCGTCCCGGAAAAGTTCAGTGAGCAGGCCTTGTTTTCTAGGTGGCGTTGGTTGTAGGCATATTGTAATGGAAATAAGGCTGAGACAATTTTTACGAAAGCGTTATATTGCGAATTGAACTATTTCCTTTATAAATTGCTTTAATAAGGAAAAAATATCAAAAATTAAATATAAGGCAAAAAAATCAAAAATTATTATTTTAATTAATAAAATGATTAGATTTATTTATAAACAATTAAATTTTCTTATCAAATTACTTTTATTACATTAATACATTATTTTTTAATCATTGCTAAACAAAATTAATTTATTCAGTTGCTGACGTTTACTAATTGGTTTCATAATGTCAGTTGTCTGAAATTTTCCAAACCATACAAATCTCATTTTTAAATATGCTTTGGCAACAGATTTTATTAATTGCACTTTATGAGGTGCTTCAAATGCTTGACATAAAAACAATAACTTCATTTGCTGGTGTTTCTATACCTTCAAGTCTAAACTCATTTCCAAAATCACAATAACCTATAAATGTATTAACTTGACAATCCCAAACAATTTGTTTTCTAATTGCCATTCCATCAAGAATAAGGTTGCAGTCTTTATCTTCTACATTTAATTTGGATAGTTGTGTTAAGACATCACTTAGGAATCCTGGTTCAGCATTGATAGAGGAAATCCAGTTTCTTAATAGATGTTGGGTGTGGTAATAACAAAATAGATCTAAAACAAATTATTTCATTTATTCATTTATATACTGTGTTAAAAAAAACAGTAAAAAATCTCTTACCTATAAAACTTGTATGCTTTAGGAGAATAATAACGCAAAGTCAAGGCAAATTGTTTCATTTCTTTAGAGTATCTTCTTCCCTTAAAATTTCTATAACTTTGCTAATATTTTTAAAAATGAATTTGTCAAAAGTTCCATCAAAATAATTTTCTATGATCTTGCTAGGCTCATATTCAAGAAGACCTTTCTTCTGAAGGATTTTAATCAGATCTTGTAGTGAAGCTATTTTTCTATTCCTCCTCCGAATGTTTTGATTTAAAACTTTTATTTTTTTCTAAAGTTTTTCATTTTGTCTTTTTTCAGGGGCCTTCTCATCTGAGAATTCAGAAAATTCTGATTCAGGAATTTGCACATCAAATTGATTTTTTACTTTTTTGGAATGTTGTTTTTGACTTTGATCTTCAAGTATCCTTTTCTTTCTAATTCTACATTTTGATGGCTGTTTCTGAAGGTGTGGAGGAAATTCCTTAAAAACAGAAGGCACAATCTTCTTTCAAATATGGAACATTCATTCCAGGCTCACGAAAACAATCAGGTATAAAATGTTCACTGCAAATTCTGGAATGTTTAGTAGGTTTCCAGTTTAATCGATGTACTGCAATAATCCATTTCTTCAGCCTGGTCTCATCTTTAAATGGAAATCTGAAAATAATTAAGATATTGAAAATTATTGGTTCTGAAATGTTAACCAGTTTCATTATCATAAAATAAACAGTTTTTGCATTGAGAAAAATTACTCTAGACATGTCTAAGGTAATTTTTAGATGAAAAAATATTAAAAATTAAAAAATTACCTATTAATAACATTAGTAACTTGCATCATTTCAAAATATAAAGATAAGCAGTTTCAAACATTAAATCCAATCAAGATCAATATCTACAGTACTTACCAAACCAAGCAGATTAAAATATATATGATAAAGATTAATACCCAATTATTGGTTTCCCTATTGTATTTACAGTAGATATGCTATTGATTCAATTAACTTGATCGTTAATTGAATCAATCACGGGAAAAGGTTAAACTATACCTGTTTTATATTAGGCCTATATTTTATTGCATTAAATAATAGAGCGCTTAATCTATATACTTATAAAATACAGATTATGTATGTATGGAAGTATGTATGAAACTTTTTATTTAAAATCTAAAAAAGATATTTTAGGAATATGATATAGAATTTTGTTCAGGATCAGTATGGGCATGTCCCTACATCGCCCCATTTTTTAATTGGCCCTTTTTTTAGGGCCCTAAGGGGCCCAATTTTTATTTATTTTATGACAATAAATACCAATAGATGGCGCTAAGTGTGAAAGTAAGGGGGCAACAGATAACTTACCTGCATTACTATTACTGGATTTTTTACATAATTATTTAGCCAATACAATTATTATTGATTATGATACAGGATACTGTTCAGTATCAATTTCTGTTCAATCAGTATCTTTATATCATACCTTTTCATTGGATGTTTTATTTTAAAGGAAATTTTATGCTGAATTTGCAGTTAAGCCTGTTCTATATCCATAATTATGATTCTGACATATATTTCAGATGAAATTTATTGATATTTATATTTTATCACACAAAGAAATTATATAATTATTCATCAAGACGTAAACTATTAGACTTATATGTTTATCCAATATTATGTAATAATAATAAGTAATATTTAAAATCACACAAAAAGCAGTAATATATACAAATTTTTTATTTGTTGTAATTTTAAATGAAATTAATCCACTTTGCATTTTATTTTGAGTCTCTCCCCCTTCGAAATTTTTTGTAGTGCTATGCGTGATTATTATAATATTTTTCTCCAAGCTGATCGGAAAAACAATTTGGATTGGCCAGACCTATTTTATAACAAATGTTACATATTACATTAGTCTTTATTTCTCTAACAAATACGCATAAATATTTTATATTTTATTTAATAACTAAAACATTGTTAGTCATAATTTACAGAATTCTTCCCCCTTACATCATTTAACATCTCAAATCTACTCCTAAAGTGTGACATAATTTATGGATTCTCTCTAGCTAATAAACAAATAATACTTAAACTAGCACACACAGAAATAATATACATAGCATATAGAAAATTTCCATTTTATTGTCAAATCTATTCTTATGCCACATCATGGTCATGATATAATTATGTATTTCAACCAAGCATTATAATAATATAAATTATATGTAAAAATTTAAATATTGTCCACACATTCACATAAAAAATCAGTGTCCAGCATTTCCTGAATGGCCATGCCTGTTTTTAACATGGGCAAAATAATTAAATTCTTGGATAAATTAAATAAAGAGCCAAGCACGTGTTAAAAAAGTGCTGGTTTTTTGCATGTGTGCATGGCCTTTTGTACTATGCCAGTAATCTCAAACTCAAATTGAGAGCGGGCCGAATGCACAGTTCGAAAGGAAACAAAGGCCGAATATTTTTAAACAAAAATACAGTGAAA
Source organism: Olivierus martensii (assembly GCA_000484575.1). NCBI lineage: Eukaryota > Metazoa > Arthropoda > Arachnida > Scorpiones > Buthidae > Olivierus > Olivierus martensii. Next base: position 44,129 of record AYEL01022535.1, read on the forward strand.
GGAAAATATTTTATTTTTTCAATAGTTACTGATAGCACAGCGTAGGTTGAGTAGAGTATGCTTTAAAACTTTAGATCAGGGGTGGGCAACCTTTTTTGTAGGGGGCCGTATAGAAAAATTTATGGTGGGCCACGGGCCAAAACAAAAACAATTGATAATAATAGTATTTATTTAAAAAACAGAAGGTACAGATATGTAAGTATACATAGCGTTGGTATTAGATATAATAAAATAATGTGGCCCGCGGGCCGGAGGTTGCCCACCCCTACTTTAGATTATTATTTTGTTAACATTAAATTGAAATAATTTTCTGATTAATATGTATTTAAACAAATATCTAAAATATCTTGGGGAATACAAAATTACTTTGCGGGCAGGATGCAGCCCGCGAACCGTGAGTTTGAGATCACTGTACTATGCAACATAGGACCAAGCGGGTGCTTCACTTTTTATTGCAAAGCGGTTGTTTAATACGTGTTTGTTTGTTGTATAATAAAAGATATTTCTATATATTTAATACAAGTGTTTTCATACAGGAACAAATTTTGAATATTTAATCATTTAATTTTTAAAGGAAATATAAACAAACAATAACAAGAGAAAAATGATATTGAATTTGGAGCATTGTTTATTGTATGATTATATATACAATATATTGCATGTTAATGATTATTTTTCAATAATTATTTTTAATATATGATTTATAAACAAAACTCGGCAACGCCGGGTATTACAGCTAGTTGATTATAAAAAACAGTTTCAAATAAAGGTGAATTAAACAAAACTTACGAAAAGAACTGTAATGATGATCCTTTTGTGTGTTGATTTGAGCAAGTGAATGCATTTTCTATTTAAATATTGATAAAATAATAAAATATTAAGTTCCTTAAAATACTAAATATCCAAATGATATCAAATATTATAAGAAAGAATTTATAACTTACCCAAATTAAAAGATAGAACGCCTAATTTAGTACAAGCAAGTAAACGACTAACACAAACAAGCCCACAACTAATATGGCGGCGGATGCTTCACGCTCCTATTCGTTGTCTGTAGTGTTGTATAGCTTTAAATATTCATATTTTCCTTTTTGATTGTTGCTTTAAATCAAAATTACGTTTTGCTTTTCTTTGACTTTTGATTTTAATTGTAAATTATGTATAAATTAAGATGTTATCTTCTGGTTTTCCTTAATGAATGTTGAATGTTATTTATTCATTTTATCTTCTAGTATTACATTTGGTTTTTTAGAAATATACAGTTTTCAAAAACATTTCACTGAAAAACTATTTATGTACAAACACAAAGATAAATGTTATTTAAGGAAATTAAGTGTGGTCAGGTATTTCATATTAGTTTTAAAAAATACAATCATTTCAAGGCGTTTGTCGCTTAAACGATTTTTACGATAATTGCACGCATTACCGGCAGATGAAAAAACCCTTTCAACTGTTGCTGTCGAGGATGGTGTGCATAAAATATTAATTGCAATGTTTTTTAAATCCTTAAAATTTTGAATTAAATGATCCGTTCTCCAGAAATTTATTGAATCGGTTTTATAACTTGTTCTAGTTGCAGTGATTATAATATAAATAATTTAATAATTATTTGTCTATATCTACCGTGACATCAGATGATTTATCTGTTAATTCACCAAATTCAGTTTCCATGAAAGTCTCAAATGCTGAGAGAGTTTCAGTAGTTTCACTTAAATTCTTATTCTCTTTCATATCATTTGAATCTTTTTTGTGTTTGCAGAATACTATTTTAATAAAATTATTAGCACAATTACGTTGTGCTTCATTCAAAGTCCTTGCATAACGCAGGTCTAGAAATGCAGCTGTAACATAAATTTCATCTGAAAATTTATCATTACTAATACAGTGGTACCTCGGTTCACGAACACAATCCGTTCTTTGACCCTGTTCGTGATCCGAAAAGTTCGTGATCCGAATCAATTTTTCCCATTGCAATTAATGTAAATCCAAATAATAC